>JABFFI010000086.1:0-138134 GCA_013623725.1 Fusarium robinianum | reverse complement strand
CAGCTGGGTATCCAGAGATTAGCAAACATGTCCAAGATGTAAATTGATACATCTGACGTGCCTGGTGAGAAGGCATGTCTGTTTGTTTCGCAGGATCACCAAGACATTGCGACAGTGCATTACAATCCAGGAACAGCTCGTAAGGGGCACTTACTCGCATTACCCTATTAGCCTCGCTGATAAATTGTCACTACTTGGTATATTTTCCCCCGTTCGTGACTTGCAGTACCTGCCAATGTGGCCCGGGCCTGCTAAATGATTCCGAACTTAGCCGATAGGAGGTTATCTCCATACACAGTAGATTGACTTGGCGCCAAATGAGTTCGGGATATTGTCATCACGCCGTGGCAGGTAGTGGGCACCTTGGCTCGGTAAGTGGGTGCGGGTCTCGGCGAAAAGCAAGTCACCGAGGCATGTAAACCCTAAACCAAAGAGAGTAAGAAACGTAGTGTATTAAAGATCTTTTCATTCCTAAATAGTAAGAAGTATAGCAATTTTATTTAGATTATATAGTAGATCTTATAAGTAAGATAAATTTAGCTTTTTGTATTCAGCAACCTATATAATATTCTCACAAGTACCACCTAAACCTATCTTGGTAATACCCCAACTTCCCTTCTCCTACTCATCCCCCTCCTTTCTTCTCAGCTCTGTTCTCTTTCATTTCTGCATCCTCTCGGCCAGCTGCACAATGCCGCGATCTTCTAGTTCTAGCAACGAACGACGGCTTCGCCCAGACATCCCATCCTTGCCTCAGAAGAAATCTGTTGCGTAGGTTGCTCACAGCGAGAAGACCTGCATCGAGCTAATTTCATTGTCCAGCTGTCGCCCCTGTCATACCCGCAAGATTCGATGTTCAGGAAGTAAACCATGTAACAACTGCACTCGCGAATCCGAATGCATCTACCCAACGCGAGATCGTCAAGTCAGAGTCCACCAAAGGTACCCTCTCCCTTTCAACAACTTCTCCTCTATGCCAATTCTCTAGGTATCCTTTGCTATTTCTCCGGGTTGAGCAACGAAAATGTATCGAGACTCACGCTGACATCGCCAAGTTTCCTCGACCGGATTCTTCAGGAGAACGCTGAACTACGTGCGCGTTTGCTCCTGTCCGAATCACCTCCAGTCAAATCTGCCCCGATCACTCCCTCTCATCATGATCTGATGCCCAACGATGACGATGACGCTTCTCAGAACCAGATCCTAGAAGAGAGCGACTGGTTTGCCCACACCAGGATTTCCGATACGCCCATCTGGATTGGTGAGATTGCCGATGCCGCGTTCGCCACTCGACTTCGACAGTTTGCCTCCTCCTCCCAGGCCCCAAGTCATATCCCTCGCACTCAGTTTGCTTCCGACGATGCTCTCCGCGGTCTCGCGGCCACAAACCCGGCATGGCCCTCGCCCCCTTGCGCAAGGCTCTTGATCGAGACCGCACTCCAGTTTCTACGGCACAACTACCATATTGTTCGACGGAGCGAGGTGCTCCCGTTGAGTACGGGTGGTTTCGAACACGTCAGCCACGGGACCAGCCCAGCCTCTGCAGCCAAGATGTGGGCGCTGTTTGCCATCGGTGAACTGCGATCAAGCAAATGCCTAAACATGACCAATAACTTCCCCGGCTTGGCTTACTTTGCGGTTGCGAGTGATGCCATTCGTATGATCAACGAAAGGCCTCAGCTAGAGGTTATCGAGACTCTCCTACTTCTAGTAAGCCCCAATCCCTTCCCCAGCAAGTAATCCTTGCTGACTCGTACTTCTGGCTGTATACTCCCTCGAAACGAACCGTCGGCATTCCGCCTGTGCCTTTGTCGGCTCTGCCTTGCAACTTGCGACCATCATGGGCCTCCATGTCAACATCAGACATATCTATGTTCCAGATCCCGAGCTAAGGGAGCACCGTGTTCGTGTCTGGTGGTCAGTCTACGTCCTTGACAGGTTTCTATCATCAAAGATTGGCCTACCACTGCTGATATCAGATGATGATATTTCGGTTCACTTGCCATCGACGAACCCAGCTCTCAACTTGGGGGACTTCGGTGATCATCTCCATTTTGTGGCCGTGGTGCGACTTGCAACAATCGCCGGAAACATCTCCAGATCACTCTACGTCCGAACACCTCAGCGTGGCACGTTTCTTCAACGAGTGGAAAGAATTCGAGAGGAGCTTGGAGAATGGAGAGACCAACTGCCCGACCACATAAAGCTCGACTTTGGTCGTGGGATTGACAGTGACAGGTATTCTCAGCCTGCTACGTCTCCTCTGCAGCTCACATTCAACCAGGTAACCGCTTTTGAACCCGTTCCCTTCCATTGAGCTTGTATACCCAGATACTAGTGTTCATAATATTCATATATTCCCATGTGCTGACTCTTATAGTTGTCAATCCTAGCAACAAGACCGGTCCTCCTCTTTGTATTCCGACGTCACATCGAAGGAAGAACCACGAGTACAGCAGACAGCAGCCTCCCTGCCCATGCATTAGAGATTGCTGACGCTTGTATTTGCTCTGCGAGACAGTCCTACCAACTATTGTCGCAATGCTGGGTGAGCGGCGACTTCCACGTCTTCAATTACTCGTATGTACAACACCTCTTCTCAGCTGCCGTCATTCTCGCGATCGCTGGCGCTCTGGGCCCAGAAACCTCGCAGAACGACAACGATGAGTTCAATCTTGCGGCAGGCTTCCTTCAGCAACTGGAACAGAACGGACATTTTGCCGCGATGGAGTTCTACTCTCACATCAAGGAGATTCGCTTGACCCTGGAGAGACTGCGTTCAACTGATGGTCCCCTGCTTCTCTCCGAGAACTCTGGTTCACAGCCCTCAGTACAAACTTTCCAATCCTCATTCAGTGACCAGACCATGGCAGCGGCTGGCTCACATGACGATGGCCACGGCCTTCAGTTTGTGGATGATTTGCCTTTAGATCTATCGTTCCTTGATGATTGGATTTACGAAAATGCTCTTCAACAACTATGTTGGGAGGAACAATTGCCCGGTAATGATTAGCTTCACATAGGAACATGCAGTCCATAGTCCTAGTGTCGTCTTGCATTTGGGTTGTTTCATGGTGTCTCACCTTTGCTCCTGTAAGTGTCCCGTTAGAGACAGGGTCAATGCCGTGGTCCTCTTATTTTGACGTCCAGATGGTTATCTTGTGATGTGGCCTCAACTGTCATATTCTATTCAACAAGCCTCCCTTCGTACTGTGCCCGATACCCTCTCCACCTATGAGAAGGAAAGCGACAAGTCGTTGAGGCTGAGGTGACTTCCAAGCGGTTATTTCGATCACATAACTACCTACGACCCGGAGCAAGAGTCGAGCAAAAGGAAGCTCTACAAGTAGTGGAAAATAGGTCTATTGGGAAATAAACGAGAAACTACTGCCAACCTCCCAACCGAGCCCCTTTTCTATCAAATAGTGCAGGATTATCCCTTTCGCTGCAGCGCATGATAACCAAGCTTCTCCCTCGCCTCGGCAATTGTAGACCCTTGGGATATCATTGATCTGATACTCTCCTCACTCTTCTCAATTGTCTTGGCGAGAGCAGCCACCTCACGAGCCCTGTCCCGAGGTACGATGACAACGCCATTCGCATCGGCCACCACAATATCGCGAGGACTTACTCTCACGTTGCCCACGCCGATAGACTCATTGACACCTCCCACTTGAACTCGGTCCTTGCCTGTCCGCATCCAGCGTCCAGCGGTGAATATCGGGTAGTTGTCGCTGATAGCACGATCGACATCACGGCACACGCCATCAATGACGGTTCCTGCAATGCCTTGTAGGCCGGCGTACTGGGTCATGATGTCTCCCCAGACGGTGCAATCCGTGCGTCCACCGTTGTCGATAACAACGAAATCGCCAGTAGCCACGTCATCGATGAAATCACCCACGCTGCCGGGAGGGCTGCCGGCGGGCACGTAACGCACCGTAAAAGCTGGTCCAACTGTGGTTTTTTGGTAGTTGGTCAAAGGCATGATGTTGAAGGCCTGTCCTGGAATGCCAAGCTTGTCGAGGGCGTCCGAAACTCCAGGAGTGTCAGAATCGGCAAACAGGGCGACAAGTTCTTGGTCCTCAGTAGCGGGTTTCTTGGGGTTTCTCTTGGGCGTGCCGTTGGTTGCCGGACCATTTGAGGACGCGGCAATGGCCTCGAATTGCTTGTCATGCATGACCTCTGCCACTGGACGGCCAGTTCGAACTTCTTGAACCATCTTGGTCTGGCGACGATCGATGCGCTCGCCCAGATCAAGCACCTCCTTGATGCGGTCGGCAGGCACAAAAACCGTTCCGCAGTTGTCGGCAATAACGTAATCGTCTTGGTTCACCCTGACGCCTCGCACCTCAACCTCGGTTCCAGAGTCAATCTGGACCATTCGATTTCGAGTACTGATCATGGTAACACCACGACCAAAGACAGGGTAGCCAATGTCTCGGCTGCCATCAATGTCTCGACTCATGCCATCAATGACAGTGCCACGGATCTTCTTGGCTGTGGCTGCGTTGGCAATGATGTCTCCCCAACACGAGATGCCCTCCGTGCCACCGGAAATGACAAGGACTCGGTCGTCCGTCGTCACCGCGTCAATCACGGGCGTGATCATATGCACTGTAGGTTGGCCGCCCTCAGTCTTGGGACCAACTTTGATGGTGCTGGCGCGACCGACAATCTTGGGACAGTCCCAAAGGGGGCGCAGGCCATAAGTGGCTCCAGGCAGGCTAAGAAAGTCGAGCGCATCAGACACCGTATTGGTGTCCAGCGCAGAAAGGCGGCCGAGGATGCTTGTTGCCATGGTGGAGCTAAAGATAATTGGATGTTTGTGTACGAATTGAGAGATGATGATAGCACCGAAAGTTCAGACGCTTACAGCATACCATCAGCTTATATATCATAACGAGAACCTAGAATGATTACCGTGCCGGGAAGATGAATATAGCCGACTAGTTCACTCGGCCAAAAAAAAGTGACCGATTGGATCGGCCATGATAACACAGGACTTGGCCGAATGCCACTCTCGCATTCCCGGCTCCGATGAGCGTCATTATTTACCTCTTCACTTGTGGCAGCAGAAATTTTGAAACGGTTATTTCTCAGAGCCGCAGTCCGAGCTGAGTCGTCATATTGCCACTGCTCTTTCCATTCAAGCATCGACTATTCACTAGGCAGCCATTCTAGTTCATTCGACGGAGGGGATCCGTTACGGCGGTTTTCGGCATTTGATGTTGATGCCGCCAGTATGTGTTGTCGCTAATGGCTTCATTGAAAGTGTCTCCAACAAGTTCGTTCACAAAGAAGGGGATCCATTTCATGACTTGTGATTTAGTAACTTCTCCACACGTGTCCCTAAGAGTAACTCCAAGGATTTGTAGTGGTGGCGCTTAGGCATATAGGTTGATTCCTCCTCCTATCTTCTATTGAAGTCTCTTCTTACCTGTTGGTTTCCACCCGTAAACAAATCTACTCTAATTACTCCTACAGCAGTAGCAAGGATTCTATGAGTAACAAGGCCTAAACTACGTTCTTATAACTACGTTTTAAGTACATGGAATGAGCAAACCACACCGTTGGTGGAGCTGACATCCCATAACCAGACGTACGAAGATTTGGGAAAGCCTGGCTGCGCTACAACTCAGAGCCATTAACCCTTAGAGTTATCGGGTATCTTGAGGATTACAAGTTAATACGGCGTTTCGGTCATCGGTACTTTGCATTTATAGATACTAAGCTAGCCTTAGCCAAACTGCACATGTGTCATCAACAGACACCTATAGTCTTGGAACATGAGTATTGGGTCTGCCTATTGTGACCCCAGAATATCGTGTAATGCCGCAGCAACATATTCCACATTGTTGCTTGTCACTGTGAGAAACCGTCAGGAGACCAGACCTCTAAGTAAAACGCAAGGTATACTTACAACCCGTCACAGACAACCGTCCCGACGGAAGAAGATAGATGTGATGCTTCTCTCTCAGTTCTGCGACCTGGGCGCGAGAAAGGCCCGTCATCGAGAACATTCCAATCTGCAAAGCATTAACGCACTGCTGCACCCTAAGTGGAGCCAACTTACATCGGAAAGTAGGTGTCTCCAAGATCCTCGCACCTTTCTGCGCTCGATTCCTTGGTACAAACTCATTCGCATGCTCTTCATGCGTTCACTCATTTGTACCAAATCCTTGAGCCACTGCTTGAAGAGAATCGGATCTCCAAGAATCTCAGCCACGATTCTCGCGCCATAGGAGGGGCACGAGGTAATCTCGGCCCGAGAAAGTTGAGTGAGCAACGGCGTCGTGTTTGCAGCGGCTTTGGCATCTAGAGCAACAACATGGAGAATCCCTATTCTCTCGCCGTACAAGCCAAAATTCTTCGAAAAAGACTGCGCGATAGCAAATTCCATGTCCAAGCCGTCATAAAAGTGAGTTATAGCAAAGGCATCTTGTTTCAAATCTCCAGAGGCAAATCCTTGGCTGCGAAAGGTCAGATATGCCACTTGAGGATTGAGCAACTTACTAGGCCATATCAAAGACGGCAAATAGTCCAATCTCTCGGCATATGTCGGCAACAATCTTCCACTGGCCCTCCGTAAGGTCCGCACCTGTGGGATTGTGCGCACATGCATGAAGCACGACCACATCTCCTTTGCGACTATCCTTGCGCAGAGCTTCAGTCATCCCTTCAAAGTTGAGCTTGGAGGTTTCGGCATCAAAGTAAGGGTAGAATCGCTGTTGAACATCTGGACCAGCGAGTTTCCAAATCTCAGTGTGATTGATCCAACTCGGGTCAGAGATCCACACCGTCTTGGGCTTCAGCCTAGTCGAGAGAAACAGAGCGGCAATGTGGTTAGCCCCTGTGCCGGAAACGGTCTGGATGGAAGCGACTCGCTTCAGGTCTCGGGTTGTGCTAAATGCCAACTCCTGAGCGCCTCGAAGTAAGCCTGGATGGCCAGTCAAGGGCAAATGCTCATGGTTGAGGCTAGGGTTTGCGTGTATTCGCTCCTTGGCCTGTGCAAGTTAGCCTGGACCATATTGCCATTTATAAGTCAGACCGCACCTGTGCAACGGAAGGTAGAATCCACGGCTTTGCATTCTCGTCGCGGTAGAACCCTGGGCATAGATCGACCTTTTTCTCGTTTGTGTCGGCTTCATACGCGGCTACAAGCGAAAAGGCCGGGTCGGGTTGCATAGGGGGGAGTTTGGCAAGGCACGACATGTCTGCGGCTGATGAATGGCTAGCAAACTATACACAAAGGTGCAAGCTCACATTGGTACAGGGAAAAGGCAAAGCACTTATACAGGTAGATGCCAGAGATTGCAAATATTGGAGGCCGAACTCGGCAGCGAAGAATCCAATATGGGGACTGACAGCTCGGCCATCAGCAGGATGCCGGTTGCCGGCTCGGCCTTGAGCAAGACGCCGACTGATACTGCGGGACGAGGTAGGCAGTGGGTTTTTTTCGACTTCTTTATTAAACGGAAGCGTGCCCAAGTTATGTATACGTACAAACACATTGCGGCTTTCAATTAAGTCCAACTCAGCCTTACCCAACCCTCAATATGGACTGCCCATCGCCCCTCACAACCACAGTTCACAACCCGCAATTGCGACTCCTCAACGCCCTCCGCGCTAGGTCAGGGCCAGTGATGACCTTTCTTGGTCTTCCGTCCTCTCGTACGGCTCAACTGGTAGCCTCAACCAACCTAGACGGCATCATCATCGACTGTGAGCATGGGCACATTAGCGACGACGCCATGCACAACTCCATCACTGCAATCTCTTCACAAGGAGTCTCCCCGCTTGTTCGTATTAGGATGACCCATGCAGATCTGATCAAACGCGCTCTGGACGCTGGTGCTCACGGCATCGTCGTTCCTATGATCAATACTGCTGACGACGCCAGGGCTGTGGTCCAGAATGCCAAGTTTCCTCCTCAGGGTTTAAGGGGACAAGGCTCTGCATTTCCAGGATTCGCACTTGGTATTGACATCCCAACTTATATGAGGACGGCCAACGAGACTCTCATTACTTGTATGCAAATCGAGTCCAAGCTGGGTGTTGAGAATGTTGACGCTATATGTGCAGTACCCGGCGTTGGTAAGAGTCTTCACCTTCCTCATTCTATTCAGTTGCCTAATATGACAAGATATGCTGTTTATTGGGCCTAATGACTTGGCCCTGTCTGTTCTCGGCTATGTTCCAGCCAAAGGAGATGAGCCCGAGTTTGTGGAGGCGATTGAAAAGATCGTCAGTGCTGCCAGGAAGCATGGTAAATGGGTTGGCCGGCTATCGAATGACGGAGCCTCAGCGAAGAAGCATCTAGAAGTATTTGATACTATATCATTAGGCTACGATGTTCGCGCCATTCAGAATTGGTACAGAGCAGAACTGAAAACAGTGCGGTCATAGAGTAAATACAATAAGCTAATCATGCTGCTCGTTTCACAACCTTTACCCGGCTTTATCAGTTAAATAGAGTAAGTGATACAGCGCGACTTGCTTGGTGGAAATAGGCATCCTTGTATAATAGCCCAATAACGCCCGACCTGTGACCTACGGGTTGTTTCCCAAGGGATAAACCGGTAGGTGCTGGGGGTTTATGTTGGCAGGGGGAGTGCTGGCGTTGTCTCGAACAAAGAGTCACGTCTGGTGATGTGTTAAGTAGAGGGTACTTGATGCAACTAAGTTGTATTGATAGCTGAGGTAGAGTACAGAGGAAAAAAGGTGCTAATGAGCGTGGTCTATATACTGGTGATGCTTTTCTGGACTGGTCTGAGTCCTACGTCGGTCCTTCCCTGGACTGCTGCGGAACTAGATAGCCTCTCCGAGAGCCATTTGGATCCCTGAGCACCATTCACGCCAAGAGGACTCTATTCCGCAGTGCCACCTCAGAACATGATATCAACGATGGCACTGCCGAGGCTTGTGCCATTGACCTTGACGTCAAATTTAAGGCCTCTGTCTTTGGGGGACATTCTAACGTTGTACACCAGATTCTTCATCTTATTCTCGTCAGGCGCGAAATGGTTCTGGAGCCTCGAAACCGCCATGCAGCGCATTCAATGCTGCACACCTTCTTGACACTTGATGTCAGCTGTGGCGGAGGGAGATCATCTTCGCTTCGGGTTTCTAACCATTGTCGACCGAGCCAACCCACTTAACTAGGATCTTAATACAGTGTGTTGTATAGTAAATCCGATAACGGACGAACTCTTTAATCTCCCAGAGCTCGCGGTTATTGGTCTAGAAGCCTATGCTAGGGAAGTCGGAGAGCAAAGGTGGGGTATTCTTATTTCTACGGAGCGTCGGAGTAGGGATCGTGGCATGAGGGAAGTTGAGTCGGTCGGTTCGGCATCTCAATTGTTCGCCGATTCCCTACTCAAACAAATGTCTAGGGCCGCGACTAACGAACCCCGGCTCGGTGAGTGATCGGGAACACTTACATTCATTGTTGCCTTCGCTATCACTGATTATGATACAATCGTTGAAGCTAGACATTATTGTGCACCTCTACACACAGCTCGCGAGAGTAGGTAGGTTCAACCTGCCTGGGGTGATAAGACTGAGCGAGAATACAACGAGATTGGGCGAGGAGAAGAAAAAGAGGCGAAAGGCGAAAGTGAAAATGGGGAGAGGTCTGTGGGAAGCCCAATTTTGATGATTAGAAAGCGCAATCCTGTCTTGCAATGCAGGCTGGCCAAGCTTGCGTCTGCCCATCAAACACACTGATATACATCTATATCACCTTTCCCATCTGCCAGCTCTGTCGCTCTCGTTCTGCCGAGCCGTGGAGTCCTCTGGTGGACATTCCTGGAAGTCTTGAGATGAGATGCTAGCCAAGCGTCCGGAGATAATCGGGGTTTTGGCAATTTTGCTAAACGATCACGTATGAAGACATCTAGAAGAGACAAAGGAGTGCCTTTGCCAATGCATACGCGTTACGACCGATGCGGGTGAGGGTTTGACCAGTGAGCGACGGGACATTTTCGAATGTACAATGACGGCTGATAGCGGCCACGGCCGTGCTTATTATGTGCGTAAACCTATTGAAATACTCATGGAATCAAGGAGAAGAGCCCAAACTCGATGACGCTAGATGTCACTGATAGGTTTTTCTGGAGCTTTTCTCTAACCACCTGTGAACGCGCGGGTATACTTGACAAAGGACCTCCCTCAGCCATGGCCAAAAGCTGTCCTCTACCCATTGTCGAAGGAGTTGCAGACAGGCAATTATTTGGTAAACACCTTGTATGCTCGACGCGGACCCCATTTTGATCTGATGCCAAACGGTTGTCTTGTTTCTTTTGTGTGTGGTAACCACGAGATTCCAGTCTTCTTCATCAACAACTATTGCTGGGAGAAATTCAGGCAGGCTGGGCACCGGTCTTCCCGCCTGGGTTTCGGCTGCCATCGCCTTCAGCAGGTCCTTTAGACATTTCCACCTTGCAGCCTCCCACATCCCAAGGTCTAGTCTGGTTCCAGTAGTGTTGATACTGAGGGCAAGTGGGTGAGGGTCGAGGAAGCTCAAGGTGGTGTGATTGAAGCCCCTGTGCGTGGGGCTGTCATCAAGGTCATCGATATCATTCCAGTCCTCGTCACCGAAAAGGTAGATGAGATCTAAATAGAAGCAAAAGCTGGCAAATTGACTGTGGCGACCTTTTCTATACTCGCTTCTAATAGATACATCAGAACTGGATGACACGAGTTAGTCAGATGCGGCAATGTCATAACAGCATAAACGGATCTCACATCCATAAAGAATTCACAAGACTCGTATAGCCATCTGCTCGTTCAAGGGCCAAGCCAAGAATTCGGCTATTGACAGCAATGTCCCGGTAGGTCCTGGTGCGTTCGAAGAACATGAAGCTGCATTCTGCATCTTTAACAACAATCTTACGCACTTCATCGGGGGAAACGATCTCCCCAAGGGCCTGTCGCTCGTTTGAGTAGTGTTTACTACTCTCGGTTCCTTGCGTGGCCCAGTTCATGTCCAAGTCGTCAAGCTTCTTGAAGCGGCGTCGAGCTGATTTCGGTAAGATGCCCACTCCATCGCTGAACTGCTGGATCTGCTTGAGCAGGGCCTGTAGGGCCGGCGGTAATGGGTCGAGGTCGCTGAGTTGACGCTCCTTAACTCCATAACACTCGTGTATCTCGAGGAACAACCAGCAATCTTCCGATGTGCTCGATACATCGTCCTGTGTTTGGGAACTCGGGGATGAGGGGCTTGACTCTCTTCGTGCCGTTTGCTCGCGCTCATTGCTGCGAGATGTCTGCGATGTTTCATTGGCATCTTCTTGGTGCTCACTGGGTCTTTCAGGCCCAGACGCAGCGGGCATTGTGTCGTCAACATGCCTTGCCACAGACGATTCGGGTGTCGGTGGCTGAAGTCGAGGGCGCTTGGGACCAGGGCCCGAATCGGTTGATACGGGATCTTGATCCGATAATATCGTATCGAGCCAGGTAGGGACCCGGCGGACTGACATTTTGGGAGTAGAATCCGGGCTTGTGTGATGAGTCAAGGTCCTGAGGTTGGATTGTTTGTTGGTATTGTGCCTGCGGGGACCAGCCACGGCGCTTCGCAGTTCCGGCCTCAGGCACTAATTCTACGCAAAGCCCATTCAGGGGGGGTTACCTAGTTGCATTGCCAAGTGAGGTCGTATGGCATAATATGCACACGGTTCTTATAACGAACGTAGCTAGTTCTAGTCCTACTTAAACGTCAAAGCAGAAAGTCGTGTGTCAGGTTGAAGGTCGAAAATATACGGAGCACTAAGCCAAGTGACGGGGATCTTTTTAACCTTATTCTATATTAAAAGAGTATTTGCTTCTCCTCTCTATTAATGCCTTAGCTATTAGCGGTGTTAATTAGTTTTAGTGAAGATATAATTTATTTTAATCTATTTTAGCCCTGCATAGATAGGTCTACATCGACGGGATTGACCATATCGGCTAGCATGCGTAAGCTCCAAGCTCTATCACGGTCCCTTTGTGCCAGGTGATCGGCATGGAGCCGTCGCCGCTCTGCCAACTCCTCGCCGAAGAGACACACGGAGCCTGGGATGTCGGCTAGGTCGTTAAGGGCGATGAGGCCGCCACCAAGCTGTGTCCCTGTCATTGCGCCCAGCTGCTGGGAGGACAGCTCGCGAGTGCGGTCCACCCGGGAAAACTCAGGATGTTCAGTCTTGATTTGCGAGAGGTGTTTCCGTACCTCTACGGAAGATTGGCGGGCCATTTTTGCCGCCTCTTTCCGATAATCGGGTGCACAGAGAGACCTAATCAGGGGCAGGATGTTTCTGCGCAACACAGCTCTAACCTTCGTCTTACGGTTCCCGACCCGAATGAAATTCTGGCCGATCCACTCACGAACAGAGAGAGGGATCAAGGCCCCCATAACAGGGCCGAGAACAGTGGTCAGGGGGAGAAAGCTCTGGTCTGAGCCAAGAGACAAGGAGTCGGGAGCTGACCCGATGAAGAGGTCCAGGAGGGGAAGTTCTGTAAGGATCGCCGACTTGGATGTAAACCGGTCTGGCCATGGCGATTTCTGACAGAAGTGGGAAAGCTCAGACACGAGCTGGGTTGAAATTGACCAAGCTATAGCTTCCATTGCCTAGATAGGAGGTTTAGCTTCTCGGTTATGATTTGTTTGGAATCCAGAGATCACGAACCTTGCCATCTACAGTCACTGCATCCTCAGTACCCGCTTCGTCAATAATGCTAGAGCCACTCAGGAGGTGGGCAAGATGGTCCCCTCGATAAGCGACTCTGGGACCAATGCCTTCAGGGTGTTGCAGTCCAAGTATATTCCAAAAAATCCGGCACTGGTCAGCAAATGGCAAGGAATAAACTACCATGGCGGGGGTTTGCAGGGATGTATTTGAATTCACGGTCTGGGGTGGAAACAGCGCCACAACGTTTGCGTAATGAGGCAACCCTTCGACAATGGCCAACCTCGCCTCCTTGGACCCTTGGCCATGTCCAGATGCTTCCAGACCTGTCGTATCAAGCAGCTCATCGCACGGAGCCACTAGAAATCTCCGTAGAGGCAGTCGTTTTTCCAGTCGATTGCGGATGGACTTGGATCTCGAAGACATTCTCGACTGAAGTGATCCAAGAAGTCGCTTTTTGACCCGGAGGTTTTGGTATTGCTCCGTTGAGGTGAGGCTGCCATCGTGATTCGCAAGTCGATTGAGCACCTTAGCAGGCTTGGTAGATGATGCTTCAGTTGGTGAACGGGTAAGGAAATATGCCGGCAAGACCATCTGCTGAGCCCACATTTTGAGGCCCTCAACTTTGTTTGGGTGAAGAAAGAGGAAGGACGTCTTCGCTCTAGCGAGATCACAAACTTCCCAAGGATTAATGAGATCCCACGGCTCTCTTTCTCCATTCTGGAAATACGCCACCGTGTTCGCGAAAATGATGACGCTCTTGCCAACATAGCTGGAGAAGAGACTTTCTTGTGTGTCAGGACTGGTGAATGACCCAACTAGATTCAAGTTGAAGACGTCGATTGGAAGGTGAAGGCCGCGCTCGACAAAATCAATCAGCTGGAGGATAGCCGGGTTAGGGGTCGAAGCGTTAACCACGGCTAAGAAGCTCGCCAGAGGATTAAACCGATATGGTTGCGAAATTTGAATGGAGAGTTCGAAAGATACAATCGTACAAAGAACATCAGGATTGTGCGGATCAGATAGAGCAAGGCTGACAACCATTCGGCCCGTACTGAAGGCCGGCACAAGCTCGGACACCTTGAGATATTGCGAAACGTAGACTTCTACGCCAGCCTCGAGAATATCTATCGGGTGGCTAACGCTGTGTGGCGAATTCGGGCTCGTGGATTCTAAATCGAAAACACCGTTCGGGTCCGATATCTTGGTGCAGACAAGACGGTGGGGGTCGCTTGCTGTTCCAAGTGCCCTCTGAGAAATGTTGTTGATCTATGCAGCTGGTCAGCCACTTCCAATTAAGCATTTGCACTTTATCCGTTTTGCGGGTAGCATCGTACCATCCAAGAGAACTTGACGCGATCGCCCTTCGCGACGCAGTTGAGGTATTTGGGAAGGCTCATTACAGCTGGATACTGGTATCCCACCCGTTGCGCCCCTCCGAATTCGGGAACCGACCTCTGGAGGCGCTCTGAGAAGGCCACTAGCGAGACTGTATCCTCGGCATAGAATACACTTCCCGGTGGGCGTGGTTGCCACTCATTCTTGATAAGGGCCCGCAAGACGCCGGGAACTCTTACCGTAGCCCCAGCAGGGATATCAAGCGGAAGCTCGAGCGGCTCCGTTGCCACTGGGTCAAGCCATGAGGTCGGTCGGATCAGGACTTTCAGCGGGTTACGGCTCGGTGACCGCATATCACCTGTGAGCCGGCTAAGTTAGTCATCTGGACACGAAGTTGCCATGTTGGTTTTCGTGGAAGAAACGGAACAACTGACCGATGTTCTCGACAACTATATTCTTAACGAGCAGATACTCGCCTGGCTCGTTTATTCCATCGTCGTTTTCATCAACAACCTCAAAGCTGCGGACGATAAGTCCGTAGCGACCTCGGTATACTTCGTCATCTGTGTTGTCACGAAAAACCCTGATTCGGCAGAACCCATCGGCACCGCCCCGACCAGCGCTAAGTACTGTGGTGTAGCTGCGCCCGCTGGGGCCGTTTGGGCCCTGGTGGCCGGGAGGATTGGAGTGGTATGTGGTGTATTCCTCTCTCTGTTGGTAGCCATCGCTGTCAGTGTAGGTGCGATAGTGCGTTTCTGTCCTGGGAATCCATTAGCGCACCAGAACAATCTCACGTAGCCGCCCCCCTTTCCCCTTCTGTCAAACAGAAAGTTTCTCCATACCACGTACAGCCCGATCCCCCATCACCTCCTCGACCGCCTCTTCCAGGAGCTCCATGGCGGCCGCTCTGTCCGCCAACACCGCCCGCAACATTCCAGCGAAGTGCAAGCAGCGTGTCCATATCATTCTCCTCAACTGCAATATAGACGTGGCCGCCATCTCCACCGAAAGCGCCGTCCGTTCCCTGCCCGGCGCTTGAACTGAGTTAGATGCAGCACGGAATAATGCGATGTAGCCATCTGGGCCCGCTACTCACTCTCCTCCACGGTATCCCGGTTGCCCATTCTGTCGCCGCAATTAGATTCCAAACACAAGAGATATAGGCTTTGTCAAGGACCGTTACCGTTGCGTAGCTATATCTTGTGGCGTCAATGCCTTCCTCGCCCTCGCCTCCTGGCTGGCCGTTCTCACCAATCCCGCCACGACCCCCATCCCCACCATGGCAGTCTATAAGTAGCTCCTGGGTAGCAGATGCTTCCCAGACGTGCCCACTGAGTGGTCCTTCCCCTTGAGCTTGGACTAAACCTGGTTGGTCCGGGGAGACTGCTGAGAACACGACCAGGACTTGCATCTCACCTCCTGGCCCACCTGGTGTGGGATGCGATGCATCGCGTCCGTGGCGTCCTACCCACCCGCAGGAAGCTAATAGATACCGTGGTTAGCTTGTTGGAAAATGCCTATATAAAGTGTGTCGCACATGACTCTAGGCGGCAGTCGGCCAATGGAGTCGAATGGGCTTAGGATAGACTTGCCTTCATGGTCGTTGGATCCGTCCCAAGACTGCGTTCCATCCCGACCAGGCTGCCCTGCTGCACCAAGAGGAATGGTCTGTAGAGGTTGAGCCTGCATAAGTGGCAGGAAACGGTATCTCCCCAGGTCTCGCGTGCGTTGAACTAAACAGCTTGCACTCGATCACAGGCTGTGGCTGTGAATAAGAATATGCAGCCATTCAGCGCGAGAAGCTCAAGAACAAAAATAGCGAAATCAACAACCCAGAGATGCTTGTGAATAGTGAGTACTCAGCTCACGCTGGTTGTGCTTTTCCTTTTATTTACTTCAACCCTCAGCCCATGGCAGAGCTTTCTGGCCTATCTTCTTCTACTCAGCAATCGGTTTCTACAGGGAGGCATCTGCAGGGATTAGCCACTCAAAATTGGTTGTGATTAGGGTGCCCTGTCTCTTTTGCTATTTGCGCAAAAAGGTTGTGTCAGCTGTTCTGTAAGGACTACTTCTTAGAAGCAACAACATGCCCGTTTTCATGCATCCCTTAGCCGAGCCAAAACGATGCGAACTCGGGCGTGGCGTTCAATAGTGCTCGCTGACAGCACCACACATGGGACGATATGCGTCCACAGACATTCAGCAAGGAAAGACCAATGCTGCCTGTCGGGCAAGGCTGACATTTCTCACACCGAGGATTATTGTGTAGGGGGGGCCATAATCTTCCCCCGTCATCTCACGTTCTTGACATGCAGTGCAACAACCAGCGCTTCGCGCGGCCATTGGCGACGGCGGCTATGGCATCGGTCACCACCAGCCGCCTGCCGTCCCAGATCCCTCTGATCTGTGAATCCTCAGAGCCCGCGCGACCCTCTTGTAAGTGGCCCCGCCGTTGTGAATGGACCGGTCAGCGTCCCATCCGCCTTTGGGATGACGGTGCAACACCATCTTCGCCGCTCAAGGCGATATAGACTGCTGTGGTCACGCAAGGGGCTGAATGTGATATGTGACAGGGTAATCCCCCACCTCCGGAGGCAGGATCCTGCTTCTGAATTAACCAGCCAGAAGCGCACAGGTCACTGGTCTGATCAATTATGAATCATTCGACCCTGGTGCGACTTCCGAGAGGTTGATAACTGATTGATCATAACACTGTCTCCCGAGCGTCGCAGGTAGGCCATTCTTGACAAGTCAAACAATACTATGCCATCTTAGCAGTCTCATACCTGACTTCACCATGAACTGGTCCTTGCCGCCACGAGCTGGCCGTGCTCGTGTGTACATCCGTCGCCCACAACGCCTTACCCGCGAAAGTGGAAATCCTCCTCCTGCCCTTCCCATTCCACTTCAGCCTGGACTTGGTTCTTTTCCCTCCATCCGCAAATTTTGCCAGTTAGCCCATCATTCCCAATCATGGTGTCATATTGCATTTTACCGACGCTCCAAAACTTGATATCGTCAGACCTCCAGGGCTTGGCTCCTGTAAAGAGGTCAATATAATGACGAGATGAAGCGGTAGATTGTGGTATTGAGCTCTTAGAAGTTATTATGACCTCTTTGATCACGAGCACGCAAGCCCTGAGAGTAGCTGTGCTGTTTATCACATCTGAGTCAGGCTGAACCAGGTACATCAGTCAGGTAGGGGAGAAACAGAATCAGCCACTTGTAGCTGAGGTTATATTTGAAGGGAAGGCCTCCTCTAACTTTCAGTGTTTCAGCGATGAATGCTGTTTTCTGATCCCTCAATCGTCGCATGTATTAGTAACGCTCTCCGGCATTACATACTCTGTTAAATCAACATATACGTGGCCTTGGTTGGCTTCTGTACCCTCTTCCCCCTCTTCCTCCTAAGTGCCTTTGAGGTGTTCAGACTTATTGTCATGTCAGCAAACAATCCCGATCGTGAGTATATAGCCCCAATCGAGCCTAGTTACCATCCAGGATCTCCACCTCTTCCCCAGTGCAAGGCTCTTCGTCCATTTCCAGGTCAGGGCTATCCGCTTCCAGGTCAGGGCTATCCAATCCCTGGCCAGGTCTATCCCCCGCCTCCTGGTCAGGGCCATCTGCCGCCACAGCCAGTATGTAAGCGCGACTGCTTCCGTTTCCTGTTTTATAAGCTAACCAAGAGAAGATGGAGAATGAACAGGCCCCCCCTACAGAAGAGAAGAGCCACACTTGTCTTTGGACCTCGTAAGTCTAGTTGCTGAAGATGAAAGTTTGGCCTAACATGCCTTAGTCTGAGTCTGGCCTGCTGCTGCCTCTGGTTCTGCTGCGAGACAATGTTCCAGATTAGTCTGAGTCCATTTGTCGACTAAAATAGTTAATGATGGGGTCAACACACCCCACCTAAGTCGTCTGAGTGTCCGGAACTAGGATCGAGGGAAACGCAACCGAGAGAGAGCGCTGCGAATTCGGTCATGTAGTTCGGCCTCGCGACTAAATAAAAAGGCAGAATGGAAAGCAATCACTCTGATCAAATTATATCGATGAAAGCTCAAATTATAGGTAGCAAGACGTCGGTAGCTCATTCAATTTAAATCCGAAATCATCATTCAGTGTGACCTTAGTGAATAAAAGAGATGATTGATGAGGGTTTGTTAGGGCAGGCTCGCATATGCCGTATTCCACGTGAGGAAATTGATGCAGCCTGTTTTACATGTGGAATTGAGGATATCATGAATTAGTAGACCACAAGTTCGAGTACTGCGAGGTTTTACGCCAGGCCGCGCTCTCCTCTCCTCTCTCCCCCCGAATAGCGGGCACGTTTTTGAGTCTTCAAAGGAGTTAGCAAGAGCTAAATAAATGCGCTCGAGTTTGAAATTGGCACATAACCGTTTCAAATCTGAGTTAAGTCCCACTACATGCTTAGAAAATTCCTCCTCCATCCTCAACCCCCTTTTCAATCTCCATTTTTCAACCAATTTACATTCAAATGCTTCTATATTTGGTATCACTCTTCCTGTGCCCTAAATACATCCATTCACTGAAAACGATCTTTCTCAGGCCCTATAGGCTGTCACAAACGACTAATCAATTCGAAAAGCTGCTTTTCACTGGGGGATTGTAAGGTCAACATTTCAAAGCCGGCTCCAAGGGGAAGAATCGCTCCAACACGGAGCTAAGTCGATAACAGTCAGGCGATATCATCGCCTCCTACCAGCCCTCTTGCGGAATTTGAACCCAGCTATCTCCATTGAATTTGCACGGTTGCAATCCAATCCCTGCCTCAACATGTCAAGCGTGCCTCTATTCCATATGCAATCATAAATCCGGCCTTTCTTTCAAAGAAGGAGCGCCTAGCAGGCAGTTTCTTCTGCCCATGTGCCAGCTTCTTATCCGAAGGCTGGGTTTGGGTGACGGTGATGATTTGACAGCTACAGTCAGCCAGTCCTAAACTGGGAGTTCTGCCACAGACCGGATGGGCACCGCTCGAAGCTCTGCCGGGCCTTGCATCACATTCACAGCGTCCCCGGGCCTCTGCGTCTGCTTGCCGTAGACCTCAAGACCAAGAAGCTCTGCCGGACCCCAGACCTCATTCACTGGTTGCTCAACGGCGACACCAGAAGCAGCAGGTCTTTCTCGGAGCCGTGATCGAATAAAGATCCACACCACGAAGCCGACAAGTAGAAAGACAAAGGCACAGCATCCAATCGTGATCCCGGCAGTTGCTCCTGGTGACAACGGATTGTCGTGCCGTGAGCCTGCCGTAGCAGCTGAGCTAGCGGACGTGGTAGATGGCGGTGATGTTATACCAGTTGTTGAATCTCCACTCATGGTTGACGTAGTGCTAGCCTCACTAGCTCCGCTCATCGAAGTTAACTCCTGGAGTGGGAATACCAGGCGATAAACTCGATAAGGTTCTTCGCCAGGCTGAAGAGACGACAGTTCCATGGTCGACAGGCTCAGGATTCGGGCCGTGGTGGATGTACTGAGCAGGCTTATGCATTGCCTCATCGCATAATCAGTCGCACAAGACCACCCACCCGTTGGACAACACCATGTCTGCGTATAGAACTTCTTATCTATAGCCAGGAGTGTCCTGGTACAGGCTGTCGTATAGCCCTTCAAGCATGCCGTTCCAGGGAAGGCCACGGTAGAGAGGTCATCTACGCCTCTTGAGTTAGGACTACAGAAGAATAATCCCCAGAATTACTTACCCCATCCAGTTCCATGCCAGAAGAGCTGAAAATAGCCTGTTGGGTAGCACTCGCTACGTATGGCAATCCCATGGCTGTCATCAACCCAGTCCCAGGCCAGACACGTCACACCTGGCGTTACAGACTCGGGTGGATAAGCACAATATAGATCCGGCGCACATTCATTGCGACGGACTGTGTCGATTGGGGTGAATGGAGTGGTTTGAGGCGCAAGTGTGATAGTTTCAGCGCTGATATATCCGCTCGAAGTATAGGTGTATGTAGCTGTCACTGAGTTATATGTCATCTTATGTAATCCTTTCGGAGAAGAAATAAATGTAGATGAAAGTATGGTATTCCCACAGGAGGCGGGAGTTTCTCAGATTTAAGTCTGTCTTATCATATTTATAACAAGGATCCCTTGTCGACTCGCTTATTAACGACGTCAGGACAAACAGATCATAGGCAGTAGGGGACCTATCACGCGATACTCATCCTTGCCAGTGGTAGTTCTTACAAGTCAGTTCAACATCAGGCTATCACCTCTTAGCTGCCGAATCATTCTTCTGTTTGCTATCAGCCACAACTGAGGACGACAACCAGGAAAGGGGAACGTGGCCGACCAAACCTCTAAGGAGCCGAGAGGATACCCGTGATTCATTTGATTAGGCCTAGCTTATCTATTATCTCGCCAACGTTCCCATGACACTTTGCCAATATCACCTGACCTTCCACAAGGCTATTGACATAGCCTTATTTACAAGATTTAAAAATGCAAACTTCTAGCAGCATACTCCATCTTGAGGATCGCCAGTTGCGAAGAAACAGCACTGGGTACAGCACTCCTCGAAGGTGTCAATGGTGCAACCGCTCAAAGAGGGCCCGCACTCAAACGGTGGGTTAATGATGCTGGTCGCGGCCGTGGTACTCGTAGATATGGTGAGCACGGTAGTGCTACTCTCGGCCGTGGTGAACGTGGTGATTTCGGTAGTGCTGGTCTGGACTGTCAGATCTATGGTGGTTTCAGCTGAAGTTGTGGTTGCTGACGTGGTGGACGAGGTGCTCGAAGTTTGCACCCATGTCGAGCTTGGGGCTTTGGTGGTGGCGGTCGAAGTGAGGACCGTGGTTGATAGCGAGGCCTGGCATGGTGAGGCCTGGATGCCTGGAAGCGCGAGGAGGGCGAAGAATGCCGCTGCCGCCAACTGTCGTGTTGACGCCATTATGTCGAGTCGAATGCGATAGATAAAAAGAATGGAATAATTGAAACTGGTAACGAACGCGACATGTAAGAACAAATCTGGAGAGCTGGGTTGGAGAAGCTTCTTTTATAATCGAGCATTTCCCCTGAATAAAGGACTTGCAAGCGGTATCCGTAATATCTCTTAGCCGCATGCCAAGTCATACTAGACGCCAATAGTTGCGCAGCTTGTCCCTATCCATCACTAAAATCGCTTTTAGCACATAGAGTGGCTGCGCTATCAACGGCCTTAGTTTCAGCTCGATAGCAGCTGACGAATCGGGAAGCAGTCTTTCAGCCTTATCTTGGAGATTAGTGGCAGATCATAAACTATCCCGCACCGCGTTCGATGATCGCCTGCCTCTTTGGTGTCGACGTTACGCGTGCAAGCGGGTTGCAAAATACACAAGACACTTCTGCCCTCTTTACTATGGAAAAGTGTCTCGTATTTTTTGCTACCCACTTGGCGTGTGGTTCCGGTGCGTCTTGCTGGTGGTGTAAGTGATGTAATGCGCGTTTGAATTTCTAGTTTTGGCTGGTTTTGTAATGTTATGGTGCCGGGGGGTCACGCAACGTGAGTTGCTACCATTTGTGGGATGTCTCGGTCAATTTGTCCTATTATCTATATATGACGCCCGTATGTGGACCGCATGTGCTCTTCGGCCAGCGCCTGGTCGTCAATCACCATATAAAGCGCCCGAAACAGATGGCCTAGGACATAAACGTGATCCCGCCATGATTATACCCTCCTACCAGATATTGGGACGAAGAGATATTGCTTATCTGTCTCTGAATATTTCGATATATTCCCTCGAGATGTGGGATAGAAATCCACGTCGTCATCTAGGTGCGCCGAAACTGCTTCACAAAGATCATAGTGCAATTTTGAGAGTTCCTTTAGGCTTTGAGGCCCTTTGTTGTCGATTTGGGCCGCCTTTCTGAAAAAGCTATGTCGCTGAAAGGGGGGCCGCCCATTGTGCAAATGAAGCCATTCGCGGCATATGTACCGCCCAAGCTTATCACCTTGGTAGCCGGTCTGGCAAGACCGTAATGCAATTGGTATAGCGTCAATGTGAAAGCTTTTAAGGAATTATAAAGGGTTGGTCATAGAGGAACAGTAAAGGGATACATTATAATATATAGTATAGTAACTATCTAGCCTTGATGTTCGCCTCTTGCCATGTATTCCTCATACTGCAAGTCTGGCTGCCCCTCCCAATAAAGCGTCTCCGGATCGCTCGAATTCTCAAACGTGTACTTGGCGCTTTCATCCGGAATATAGACCTTAGTCAGTCCATTCGCTGCCGCGGCTTCGGCAAGCAGTTGGGTCTGACAAGCGCGCTCCATTAGAGTCATGAGGAAGCATGCCTCGTCAACCGTAGAGCCAACTGTAAGAAGACCATGGTTCTGCAAAATCATGCCCTTGCCTCTCGGCCCTATACGCTTGTTAATATGCTCTTCAGGGTAAACGCGATGACGAGAGACGTACCGAGGGCGGCACCGATTCGATCGCCTTCCTCTTGTGTGAGGACAACACCTCCAAAGTCCTACTCGCCGTCGTGAGCTTCAATGCCATTAACAGAGTCGAGGGCAGCTTCAAACCTGATATACTGCCTGAGCATCACCGTAGAGGTAAGCAGCATCTTGGGTCAGCATTTCCAGCGGCCGCCCAAAGACACTCCACGCCATGCCGTGCGGGCTGTGGGTGTGGCATGCGGCTACAACGTCTGGCCGGGCTTTGTGAACTGCACTGTGGATCAGAAATCCTGCTGCGTTGGCAGGTCGGCTCATGTTCCCTGGGAATGAAATATCAGCGTCAGAACATTGATAGACTAGTAGTTAGGTAGTCAAGGGGAGGTGGGGGTATGTACCACCAACAGGAACGCCCTCATAGTTGACGAGAATCATGTCGCTTGCCTTTAGTAACCCAAAATGCACCGCCAATGGATTCTACAACAAGTCAATATTAACTTCTTAAGCATAGGCTACCAAGGCGATGACGTACCGTCCAGAATGTGTGTGGGTTCTCCGGATCCCTGATGGAGATGTGGCCCGCCATGCCGTCTGTATACCCCAAGCGCGCAAACACTCGGAAGGCCAGTGCCATCTTCTCCAGCATCCACTTCCTCTCTGCAGCATAGCTGGGATGCTTTGGGATGCCGGGAAGACAGGGACCTTGGGAGATGAGCTGAAGAGGCGTTTTCTTCACCTCCTTGGCTTCGCTCAAATGTGCGGATGGGGCCATGATGATTTGTAAAACACGGCTGTTGATAACGATATGCCTTTTGGAAATTTGATGCCATGATCTGGAATGGATGGAAATGCCACTTATAACACGACATTGATCAGGGTTCCAGCCGGCGAAGGCCGGTGTAGTTACCGTAGCGCCAAGACAGACCTACTCCTTTCCAGCAATCGAGTACGGCCAGGCCCTGGAATCCGGTTCGAGGGACCAATGGGGGCACCCGTCGGTTATCTCGGCCGCAGCCGTCGTATTCCTTAGCTCAAAGCAGTATAGCTGGCTAGAGAAGTGGATAAGGAGATCTCGGAGACGAACAGCACTCAATCCCACATGCCGCTAGAGTCTCATACGGATTGTGCCGGAATAGTTAGAGCCATCGGCATTGCTTTCAAGATATCGGTCAGTGCGTGAAAACAAGCCAGAGCTGTCTGCAATGAATCTGGCGTACATAAGGTCTCTGTCGGAGCTCATCATCTCGTCAACAAAACACACAATCCTACCCAAAAGGCCCTAAAGATGCGCGCCGTGAGAAAGCTTGAAGTTGCGAGAGCGATACAGCCTAGGCTGGGAAGCTTGCCGCCCAAGAGGCTACTCTCAACCAAACGACACTGGGCACCCAAGACTCCGATGTCCAGGAGTGCCCACACGACGGGGTCGAGAGTACGTAATGCAAGGCTTCCTGGCGCTTCTCACTGTTGATCTTGTTATCTCCAGGCTACATTGAACCAACTGGTGGCAGCAACAAACATAACAGACGGCACACTCGCCGGACGATTCTACTCCCGGGCCAACCTCGACCGACGCAGAGAGCAAGCTTTTACCGATCGAGCGTCGTCCACGGTAGCCATTCCGATTGATGGGAATACGGTCAACTTCTCCCCCATCCTTCTCCGAGACTCGTGCGCCTGCCCAATATGCGTGCACGAATCGACCAACCAGAGACTCTTCTCCGTCGCCGATATCCCTGCCAACGTGAAAGCTCGAACGGTCGATGTCGATGCCGCTTCTGACTCTGTGAGCATCAGCTGGGAGAACGATGCGCCCGGCTACGGGCCGGAGCACACTACCAAGCTGAACATGGCGACGCTGCGGGCTTTCAGCGAGCCTGCATCTTCTCCCACGTCGTGTCTCCCATCGCAAGTTCTGTGGGGCAAAGAGCCTCGCAAGAGTCTTGACCTCCCTGACTACGACTATGACACGTACATGACGGATGATAAGACACTTTATGATCTGATCAATCAGCTTCGCATCGATGGATTGGCCTTCATCACCAATGTCCCGGGTGTGGAAGAGTCCTTGGCCACCATTGCCACACGGGTCGGACCCATAAAGGATACCTTCTACGGGTATACATGGGACGGTGAGCCTGCAATTCAGGACACACACGCTTCTCAGCTAACATGTGTCAGTCCGTACAGTCCCCCAAGCAATCAACGCCGCCTACACCTCGCACGATCTTGGCTTCCACACAGACTTGCTCTACTTCCAGCAACCGCCCCACGTCCAGCTCCTACACTGCGTTCAGTCTGCTTCTTCTGGGGGCGCTAGCGTCTTTGCTGATGCCTACAAAGCGGCCGTGGACCTGTACAAGACGGACGTGGATGCTTTCGACACTCTGGCTACAGCCCCTATCAACTACCACTATAACCACCCTGACGCGAATGTGTACCGCACGACGAAGCCTGTCATCGATCTGCGACCTATGCGCATTGCCGACAAGATCTACACTCGCGTCCAGGATTACATGAGAGACATGGGTGACGAGTCAGAAGCCATGCTCGTCAGCTGTATGGACAAGATCAACTGGGGACCCCCATTCTCGGCGCCATTCTCCAACCATGAGGGCGCCGGGATTGCAACCCTGAACGACAAAGTCGAGCGGTGGCACGACGCTGCGGTCAAGTTCAATGCTCTGCTGCAGCGGCCAGAGTACCTATTTGAGCGTAAGATGAATCCCGGAGACTGTGTCTTGTTTGATAACACGCGGGCGCTGCACTCACGGCGGGCATTTGACGTAGCCGATGTTGGCAAGCCGAGGTGGTTAAGGGGGACATACGTTGACAAGGATCCTTACCTGAGCAAGTTACGTGTCTTGCAGAACAAGTTTGGGCGGGCAGAATAGTACTGAAGGGTTGCACGACTAGAACAATCTCTGTCTATGTTTTGCAGGTTAGGACAAGAGACTGACTAGTTATCAAGCTTCAAACATGCGTATTGTGAGATTAGGATTAGCTCGTTATTTTCCTTTAGGGTAGGTTTTTTTTTTCGTGCCTAGTTAACTACCTAGTAGCGTTATCTCGCAAACCGAGTTGTTTGAAGTAGCGGGGTTTCCCAGCTTGAATTCCTTATCTACTACTTTCCTGTCTTTTTCACCGTCCTCGGTCGCATCCCCCCTTCTCCCTAACACACTGTTCCACAGATATGGAAGCAACAAATTCGTCACCAGTAGAGGATAGCCAGCGCGTCAAGCGCACCCGGAAGAGCGCATCGAAATCACGACAGGGCTGCGCAAAGTGTAAATCCAGAAGGGTCAGTTACTCGCGTTGCTCCTCTCCCCCAGACAGCGCTTTTGACTCGAGTAGATCAAGTGCGACGAAAACCGTCCGGCTTGCAAAAACTGCACCAAACTCAGCCACAAATGTCCTGGCTTCCAACAGCAGTTGCGCTGGTCCAGCAAACATGAACAACCCCGGCTGCTGGTGGCTTCTTCTAGTCGATCCCACCTTCAAGGCGCAGTGGTTCCCAGACCTCGAGTGACAGGACTTGACCAAAGTGGCACAACGACGCAAGCAACTGACACTTCGAGCACCCCGTGTACGTCAGTGAACCGATTTGATTCCTTGGCCATTGACACTGAGCCGGATGCGATCCCATCATCATATCCGACTGCGGATCTTGGCTTCAACACAAGTGCACAGTCAAGTGACGCCGCCGAATGGAACCCGACCACGGTTTTTGAAGGATCAGAATCACTACATCACCTACTGAGCCCAGTATTCGCTCGGACCCTGGTCCATATGCCAACCGCCCTGATCGAGCACTGGTTTCGCTACATCTGTCCCATACGCTCTACTTTCGACTCCGAGACAAACTACAACCGCCAACTGGCCTGCAAGACATGGTCCACCTCTGAGGCCGTCTTCTACACCCTGCAGGGCATGTCCGCGGCCTGCAGCATGCCCCATCTCAGCAAGGACCTCAGAGCACAGGCAGTGGCCGCCGTCGATCAGAGAATGGCCCAGATACGGACGGCGCAGCCCCTTAGAGTCACGGCGGATCTCACCTTTGCTGTGTTTTTACTAGGAACCTCGTTTTCTGGGACCCAAGCCGCCCCCGAGCATCCGTGGTCGGAGTTGGCTCATGAGTTACTCGCGGCTTGGGGAACACAGCTGCTAACAGCAGACGTCCTTGTTCATGCATATTTCTGCCAGGCGCTGACGTACTGGGAGATGGTCCTTGCGGCCATCGGTGGTGGCTCTATCCCCAGTAGGATCGATAGGAAGAGGGGGCAGTACGAAACCGGTGCTCGGCGAGCGATGCACTTGGCCGATGGCGCCTGTAATTTACCAGGCCCTCGGCCTCAGTCGTACAACCCAGGCCTCAACCTTTTGGGTACTCGGCCCAACTCTTGGTGCGGCGTCTCGAACGAGGTCATTGATCTCTTCGGCCAAGTGCTGGCTCTATGCCGCGGTAAGCTCTGGGTCTATCACAGCACGACAGCCAACGCCTTCTGCGACGTATCCCTAGCACACGAGATCCAGAGGGAGTTGCTAGCTATGGACTTTGATACCTTGGTGCTCATGGATGAAGTAAACGGCTACTTCGTCGAGACGCGAGACAATAAGACGCCCATCTCGCATCTCCTGCAGACTGCCGAGGCATATCGTCAAGCTGCCCTGCTTCAGCTGCATCTGGCGTTCAGCCATCTTCCAGCCGGTACTGCATCTCGGGCCGATTTCCTGCTTGAGCTCGTTCTGCGCCTTCTTGCGATCCTTGAGCAGATTCCCCCAGAATCGGGGTCGCGGTCTATCCATCCAATGCTCTATCTCTCTGCAGCAGCCGGCCTCAGACTCCTGGAGCCCTCGAGGTCGGAAGCCCCAACTGAGCCGTGTACCCTGCAGGTTCCGCCCACGATCCCCCAGGCGGCTGTCGAGATTTCCCGAGCCAGACGACTTGTCTCGATGAGGCTTGAGTTGCTGCCGCCGCAAAATGCGAGCAGTAGCATGCTCCAGCTTATTAGATCTATATGGCGGCAGTATTATGCTAATCGGAGCTGGTTATATTGGGTGGATATATTAGAGGACTTGGGATATAAGTTATAAAGGTACTTTATAATACTAGCATCTTAAAGTTGCATAATATAAAATATATTAAATAAGTAAAAATAGAATATTAAAGAGCTGAGTTTATTTATTAAATAGCTAAGTTAGTATCTAATTACTAGTCCTAATATTAAATAACTAAAGCAAGCAAGGAATTTTCCCTAGAAGCCTAACCCCTTGCCTATTAATGCCCTATCCAGCGCCAGACTGCTAGCTGTCGGGATACTAAATAGAGATATCTAAGCTGGCAGTAGACAAACCTTAGCTTGACTATACTATAAGAGTAAATCTATATATTATTTACTCGCCTACATAGTCGCGAAAGATACTAGCCTTAGAAACGCGTTCTATTAGGTTCAACTTTTTTGCTTTTTCCTTAACCCCAAGGTTCATCTTAGATTTATTCCCTTTGAAAATACCAGACGCTATAAGTACAGCAGCCACTATTCCATCAGGCGACACGGAGATATAACAGCAAAGGAACATAGATTATCAGCGATTCCTTCGCCTCCGCCTTCGAATGGGAGCCTGGGTAACCTTCACAGGTACCACAAGGTCCCCCTGATCTTCTTCAGACCTATCTGTCCCAGAGTTAATCGTGCTACCAAGTAGTAATACTTTTACTTGTAAATTTGGCGACTGATTTGCCATTTCGGTCAGTAGATTTTGAAACACAGAGATCCACGAGAAGCCTTCTATCGGCAGTAGGTTGGAGTTCACCGTGGACAGGTCAATCACCACATACACCTGTGAGCGTGTCTGTAGAAGAGCCGACCCCAACAGCTGGAGCCAGTCCTGCTCAGTGGTAGCTCTCTGGAACCGCCCACACTGGAGGGACATTCCCTTATCAGTCAGGGAGGCGTCTAACCGCAGAGCTTGCTGAATCAGATGCTTGAAAAGGTCAATCAGCGAGACATCTCCTGTATCGAGGTGGTCTCTTGTGCTCCGAAGTGCCCAAAGAACCGGGACGCTTTTGGATTGCAGCTGCTGGATCATATTGACATAAAAGCGCTTCATGGCAAATCGGGCGCTAAACCCCCCTTTGACCACGACCACCCTTGATTCGGCCGCAGAGGACCAGGTTTGTAGCTTTGGCGATAGCCAGAACTTGTTTGTTGACGCGATAATGTTACCATGTCGTTGCTGCCTCTGCAGTGATGACTGGTTGGACCGGAAAGCTTCCAAGGGGTCTCCAAGCCTGCTTTCTGCCACATGGGACATAATCTGCGAGAACTGGAGGTCCGAAAGGCGCTGACTGGTGTCGATGAATGAACTTGATTGTAGTGCTTGCAGAGATTCCAACTTAGAGACAATGTCGGCCAGTTTGAGGTTCATGTCGCGGATCTCGACACGAGCGCTCGCACTAGCAAGCTGATCGATCTGACGAGAATCGCTGGCAATGTCGTCCAGAAGATCCTTGTACCTCAGCTCTACAGGCCGGGTGATGCTGTGTAGCAGGTGCCGCCACGTCCCCTCGCAGCACCATTGGTGGGCTCGAATGAAGAAACGCACCAGGTTGGCATACAAGTTCCCAACAGCCTTCCTGATGCGTTCGGTTGGGTAGAGGATGGTGGCTAGTTCCACTCGAGGGAGTGTGTCCGCGATCTGTGTGAGAGCCTTGGATACGAGAGAGATAGTGGCCTCATGGTTCTGTGCAGACTAGAAACTGTTAGCGGCGAAGAGCCATCCCTCGATCGTCTCTAACCCACCATAAGCACGAGCTTCATAGCTGCCCAAGCAAGTGCCACATATTCAGGATGATGTTGTACCATGACGTCCATGATATTGCCGTAGTAGTGCACCTTAGAAATGATCCGCTGAAGCCACTTCCTGGCCGTTGAAAAACGCTGCTCATCTGAGTATTTGGCTAGCGAGTTGAGTGCTAGGGCTTGAATGTCTTGGATAGTGGCGGCACTCGTTGCAAGCTTGGCCTTGTCGGCATCACATGTCAAGCTCGAGGTAAACCTTTTCTTTCCTTCTTCAAAGGCCTGTTCGACTATTGGCGACACATAATCCCTATGCAGATCAGTATGATGTAGTTGACAGGTGGCATAAAGCGTGAGTCGCGGACGACTGGGGGGCTAAACCTACGCGCCAGAATGCGTATCGCCTTGGGTAGAATGCCAGGTTGCTAGATAGCTTGATATAGAAGGATCCATGCTTGCGTAGAATGTTTCTCTGAGAAACACGAGTAGTACGGAGTGTATAACTAGATACTCTTGCAATCTTGATGGCGTGGTGGCTGAAATACTTGCCAGTCTGATGTCGCACAAGGCTGTGCTTTCATACGCACTCATTGGCCCGACGTAGACACGAGTGCCTCAGGCACAAATGAGTTAACCGCTGGACTCTTCCGACTTTTCCAACTCCCTCCGAGTCGCGTTGCCATCGTGTTGCTCCTATACTGAGCTGACCCTGTCAGACTTTTCTACTCCGCCCAGCCAAAGCAACATACCGCGCCTACCTAGGCACAGACAGTTATTCTCGACAGAAACTCCAGATCAATGGGTGAAGAGCTACTGGAGCTACTGATTGATACCGAATGGGCTGCTGGCTGGCCTCCTATATCCTCTGGTCAACACGACGAAGCCAGAGAATCGACTGCGCAGCCAGCGCACGATCTTGACTCCGAGGACGCACAAGCAGGGGCAGTAGAGCCAGAATCGGCCTTGGCACACGAGAGCGACGATACCGGTAACGACGACGGGGGTCGTAGCGATAGTTACAGCGACAAAGCCGACGACGAGGAGGCCCACAGAAGCGGCAACAGTCTTGATAGCGATAAGGAAAGCCACGACCAGGACGGTTCGGGTGAAGGTCATACAGCGGATAACTGGGCCAGCCCTCATCCAGAAGAACAGAGCACTCCGTCCAGCCGGCAAACCTGGGAACACTCCCGGCATTACACCATCTCGAGGGACCTCACCCAGGCCGGCGCGTCTGAAAGCGTCAAGTTGACTGCGGTTAGGCAGAGCTCATCCACTTCTGCTGCTATAGTCGCGGCAGGTACTATAAATCAGCCAAACGCAGGCGAGAAGATCAACCTCCGGCCACAAGACTATCAAATGCAAATGATGCTCCTGGAACAAGAAAAAAAGAAAAGATTGATGATGGCGAGAGCACAACATAACAAGGAAGAAACGACGGGGAGCCAAGTTCGACAAGAGATTCTGGGCATGGACAGCCAGCAAACCGACATTCACGTCGTCCCACCGCTACCCACTGGAGGCGCTCGCGACCACGCCGGAAAGGGCAAAGAGTTGTCGAATGCCACCCAGATCGCCCAGCTGGAGGAGCAAATCCAGATGCTCCGCAGGCAGCAGAATTCCCTCAAATCCACTACCTTGCTCGTTCTGCACAAGATTCAAGGCCAAGGCTCAACCTACCTTGCCGAGCCTTATTGGGCATTGAATGATGCGCGTGAGCTGCATCTAGTGGGGAACACTCCTCTTGCCGACGAAGAGGAGTACCTTCTCCAGAGACCCGATGTAGCTTTTGTGGTCTATAAACACTATGAGCGCACTCATCAGGGCAAGGCAATTCAAAAAGCCAAAGCCGAGGGTTCTATACTGCCCGACCCGGAACCTGCAAGAGAGACGATCCAGTTGCGGTCTAAGCAAATGATCTCGGCCATGGATGCATTTGTTGACACCCAGTCAACATTCAAGACATGCTTTCCGGACTGGCAGTCCGAGAAGCCCATCGGGTCTCCCTTTTTATTCTGGTACCATTATCGCTCTCCAGACCGCCTTGACGTATTACCCGAGCCTTCTAGAAGCCAGATGCGGCTTCTCACGGGTTGGGTTGACGACAACTATAGTGGCATCTACGCTAAAGCCAAGAGCGAATTCGACGATCGACTTGTCTGCCGGTCTACAATGCCATTCTTCATACAACCTGGAGAGGCTTTGGTATGCAAAAATGACAATGGCATCCAAGGTTACATTGCCCAATCGTGGCCGACCGAAGCCTCAACAACTCGACATCACTCACTTCCCCCCCGACGCGAGCCGCCCAAGACATCTCAACGCTGGGTGGTCCAGGCATGGTGTTATGGATACGATGGCCGATTTTATCGCCGCAGTATCAGCCTCCATATCACGCTCGACCCTGAAGAGGACGAAGGGAAAGTCGACATAGCAAAGCTTCAAGTCCTGCCGCTCCGATTTGAAGGCGGCAAATCTCATGCCAAGCTCGGTCGTCGTGGACGGGTGCTGTGGGCATGCCGACATAGGAAGCTGATCGCATACAAAGACGAAGCCGAGAACGACTTATCTGGAGTGAGCCTAGAAAGCTACACAACACCCAAGGATAGCAGATTCTAACATCTAGTAGGAAGGTGAAAGATACATGGTCGATTTCGAGACCTACAAGAAGCTGCATTCAGACTCGGTGAATTTCAAGAATGCATATCCGAATTTGAACAAACCGGATCGAGAGGAAATGGATGCCGCAGTCATGGAATGCGATGATCCGCCTAAAGAACCGGACTTGTTCGTCTTTCCAAGCAAGACGGTCGGATATAACCTCCGACAGAAGGAATGGCGTGCGTATAATTGTCTCTAGAGCTTTGTGCCACTCACCGCTGCGATATTTCTCTCTAACCTTGCGCCTATTATGCAGGAGACCTCGATGTGGATTCGATCCAAGACGTTTCTTGGAACAAGCAGGCTTTTGCGCACCTTGTCATACACAACGAAACGAAGGACCTCATCCGGGCGCTTATCACTAGCAGGCTCGAGACCGAAGAGAAAACAGATCTCATCCAGGGAAAGGGCAACGGACTAATCATGCTGTTACATGGGGGTCCCGGCACCGGCAAGACCTTTACCGCTGAGAGCGTGGCCGAACTAGCTGAAAAGCCGCTCTTCCGTGTCACTTGCGGAGATATCGGTACGCAGCCCGAGGCGGTCGAGAAATACCTCGAGTCAGTCCTCCACCTTGGTAAAATATGGGGCTGTGTGGTACTACTTGACGAGGCCGATGTCTTCCTGGAACAGCGAACCCTTTATGATCTAGAGCGTAACGCTCTGGTGTCTGTGTTTTTGCGGGTGCTTGAATATTATGAGGGCATCCTCGTATTAACTTCCAACCGTGTTGGCACGTTTGATGAGGCCTTCAAGTCTCGCATCCAGCTCTCACTTCACTACGAGACATTGGACAGGTCGCAGCGCCGCACGATCTGGGAGAATTTCCTCGAACGGCTGAAGACGCTTGAGAGTGATAGCGCCAAGATTGAACCCATCCAGGAGAGGAAGCGCAAGTTTGAGGGCGTCGACTTTGACGACATTGAGCGCCACCTTGGCGACTTAGCCGAGCTCGAGATGAACGGACGGCAGATCCGCAACTCCATTACCACAGCTCGACAGCTGGCCAAGTTCAAGGGCGACAGCATGAGGTACCGGCACTTGGAACACGTCATCACGGTGTCAAAAAAGTTTGATAGCTATCTGCAGAGGGTGCGGGATAATTGTACCGATGACCAGGTGGCGCGGGAAGAAAGACTTCGGTAAAGAGTAAGAGCAATCTTGGGTAGGAAAGGCATAGATGTGTTTAGCATAAGTCTATCTAATTATATATTATTTATTTTATCTTAGATATATATTATATATAATAAATAGATAATTCCTAAGAGATAAACTAATATATATTAGGATTTATATTAATAAAGAGGCCTATATAAGATATTAAGTAATATATATAGAAAGTTTTAAAGAAAGGGAATATTATATTTAGTAATATATTAAATAAAGGTACTTAAGGTAACTAAGTTATATTAATAGCTGAGGTAGCTTCATATAGGAGATATGCTAATAAGTGTAATATTTTATATCTATTAGTCTTTTCCTAGATTAATGTCCTTCCTACACTGCGTTATTCCTAGACCGCCGTCGATCCTAGACTAAGTCGGTCTTCCACGACGATCAGTAGTAAAACTAAAGGAGCTCGACTAATAGCAATAAGATACAACCACTTTCAGTGAAAATAAGAAAAACACTAGGGAGCGCAGCAGCAGTAGTAGTAGTAGTAGTAGCAGTAGTAGTAGTAGTAGTAGTAGGAGTAGTAGTAGGCCGGATTTGAGGCCGGATTTGATACTAAAGAAGTCTCACTCATCGCCCTCCTGGATGGTTTCAATGTCCAGTCCCGGGACACCATTTGTTAGCGGCATGTATTCGCACTCCTCCACATCTTCTCCAGTCACCAAACGGAGAATCTCTGGATCGTTGCTCTTGAGCGTCGTTACCCCGATTTCCGTGTCATTTACTAGAAACATTTTCGGATAGACATTCTCGCTGGCATAGACACAGATGATAGGGAAGTAAATATTCCCTCCTAGGTCACTGGCCACCACGTATGGTAGGTCGGAGGGCTCTTCGGGGCCCGAATCGGAGAAGTCATCGACGACCGAGGCAAAAACTATCAACTGCGCAGTCTTCGGCATCTCATCGGGTTTATGAAGCCGCAGGCGGGAAACTCCAGATTTCAGAAGAGTATCTCGATATCCGTGGAGGAAGCGACCGTGAGAGTCACCAAAGATAAAGACGCCCGAGGGGTCTGTTGCAAACCAGCCCGACCACTCCCTTGCCTTCTCCTCCTCGGGAACTTTGTTATCCGCCACGGCATATATATTCCCGTTGGGCGAGTAGCGAAGCCGGAGGGATGACCCTTCATCACGCGTGGTAATTTTGGACAAGATGCCACCCTCGAAGGTTGTGTCGCCGACGTCGTCTGTCTCCTGTTGCCGGGCCTCGATCAGGGGGAAAGGATGGTCGTCCTCGCGTTTCTTGAAGAGAGTGAAGCATCTGCTGGCGACATCAATCGAGCGTTGATCGATAGTCTTGCTGAACCTGTCGATATCGAAGACGTTCACGGCGACTTCGTTGCTGAAGCCAACCGCGATTTCCGTCCCACGGCAGTCGTCGTCTCCAAAGCCTCCCGCGCCATCTTCCAAACTGAATGAAGCCCCTATGCCGGCAGAGACGAATATTCCTGGCCTTTCAATGAGTTCGACGGACTTATCAAACAATCCATTTCCCACGTCGATACCAACGCCAAGGGCACCCTCGAGGAAGAATGTTGTTGTCAACGTGATTTCGCCTTCCACTTCGAAAATAGGTGTAAGCTGAGGCGCAAACCCGTTGGCAAACGAGCCGCCAGAGTTGACCATGTCGATGCGGGCTTGGATAGCGGGCCATTCAGCCTCTACCCCAGCGAGTAGCTGACCCTCGGCCTCGAGACTAAACTCGACACCTGCAGAGAGGTCGAATTTGGGCCCGAGAACAAAGATATTCGGAATGGAGAAAGGTTGCAACGGTATCGACGTGATCTGCTTCTTGATCTCTTTAGTCAATTCCAGGTTGGCCACAATGCCCAAGCCTAGGCCTGCGCCCAACCTTCCAGAAACCTCGACGAAGCCCTCCTGGAACTGGAGGCGAGACAGAACGAAGACAACCTTGCCACGGAGGTTGAAGTCTCCTTCGACACCACAATCCACGCAGAACACCTCGACCGACCCTGATGCCTCGGCATCACCTCGGAGAGGTTGGCCCTCGAATTCCGCGCTGAAGAGCTTGTAGCCCTCCCTGTTGCTGAATGGCGTGCGGACAATGCTCCCCAGGTTACTGGTGTCAAAATCGATATCTCTGTTCAAAGACCTGTCGATGGTCGTAAAGTCGGCAAGTGCGTCGCCAACCTTTTTAGCAGTGTCGACAATCACTTCGCCCACCTTCTTGACGGCCTCACCAACTGTTTGGACCGCCTTTTTGACAGCGGTGGCAACCTGAAGTAAGGGACCATATGTCAGAGAGTGTCTTCCTGCAACGACCTCGGAGTAACCCATCAACATACCTTCTTCACTGCCCTCTTGATCCTGTCTCCAATTCTTCTCTTGGTGAGGTTTTCTGTGGCGAGATCAGGCAGGTCACTATCTTCGAAGAAGTCCTCTAGGGTGATGTTAAATTGCGAAAGCGTCCCATTGTTCAATGCGTCCGCATCGATCTTCCCAATTTTCCTGTCGAGGTACTCATCAAAGTCTGAATCTCCACTGGGATCTTTAAGAACTTCTCCGCCGAGGTCCTGAAAGTCACTATCCGGCTTTGCATCGTTTGCCTGAGCCGAGACATTTCTTTGGTTGAAGTTCTCAAAGTCCACTTCCACTGGGTTTTCGGGCCCAACCGTATCAGTCAAGGACACATCTTTAATCTTGCAGGTGATAGTTCTTGTCTGATCATCGCGTTCTTCGGATACTGCCTGAACGAAGTATCGTTGCTGTGTGTCGTCATAGTTCTTGCATGAGGTTTCTGGAGTGATGATAACATAGTCGCCCCATTTTAGACGGGAGACGTTATGCCAGTTGTTCCAAGCATAGTCGTATGGACCCCATGAATCAAACTTCATTTTGATCCAGCCGGCTGAAAGGTCACACCAAACTTTCCCGAAGTACTTTGAGTTGACAGTCTGTAATGTCGGGAGGTCCGTATCGTTCATGTTGACCCAAGCATACGGCTCGTTAGGAGCAGGCCCTAATCGGTGACCCACTCAGAGATTGTCATTAGTCAAGGGCTATATTCCACTCACTAGAACCCAGAGGAACTTCCTCTTTGGTGTACAACATTCGGCACGACTTCTTCAGGTCCAATTGACTCATGTCCGAAGCATCGAGGTCCCAGTCCCGCTTGAGTGCAAGACGGGTGCCGGCTGGAGTTTGCGAGGACTTAGTCATGGTGGCAGAGGTGCCCGTTTCCGCTCTGGCAGAAGAGTCGGCGGTATCTCCGTTGTCATCGCTAGCGGTACCTGGACAGGGCGGAGGCGGAGGCGTTGGCTTGGGGCAGATGGTTGTTGTCTCCTCGATGGCGACCGTGGTAACCACCAATGGGTCATCCGACGGACCTCCACGAGGAGTTGACAGTGCCAGGAGGGCACCCCCAAGCAACAAGATCAGCGAGGATTTCATCGCTATAGGTGTAAGTGTAGGTCGAGAGTCGAGAAACAGTAGCAGCCCAGATTATAGCAGGGAGCTTGAAGAAGGGGAATAACGATGGAAGGAAGAGAAAGCACAAAGCTCGAACCGATACTGACTGACAATGTCGCGGTTCTTATGCATTTCTTCTGATGCAGGGCCTCCAAGCAGTGTGCGCAATTCCACTACTAGATTGGTTCTTTGCCCAAGGTACTCCTGAGAGAGTAGAGGTTGATTTTGTTGGGGGTTCTCTCAGCGGTTTCTCTTGGCAGTTTCTCTTCAATCCTCAGCTAAGCTTACTGCTGAGTCACCTCCTGAACAGCAGTGCAAAGTGACTGCGCATAGCATTGAGAATTAAGAGAGTAGCCGTTTTGTGAGATGGCGCCTCTGCATTGAAACTCACGTAGAAGCAACGCCAAAGCCAGTGCGTCGCGGCTGCTGATGGTCATGTACCACTCAGGGCCGTTAGGAAAAGTATACTGCGAACATTGCCGAAGGTCCCCGTGACCGCTTGTGCTCGTATCTTCTACTCCCTGCTCAAGCGGATGTTACCCTCCATTTCGCGCATGCCGTCCATGAGCAATACCATGCATGGTCAGTATCATGCTGACAGCATCTGAGGCCTTCTTATTTGCAGTAGTCAGTTGTGGCTTGCCAAGAGGGCCACAGATGTTCGGCATTTGGGCATCCGTCCTGATACACCCGGATCTCAATCCAAGGTACTCAGTATAGCGGGCTAGGCGCTGTGACGTTCTTACCTGCCATTTTGCATATGACAGCCTCAATTCACGAGACAGCGCGGCCACCGATGATCCCCTTCAGGACTGGCAGTTCGACTAGTTGCAAACTCGTAAACCCCCCCCCTTTGATTAGCTCGTTCTGGGGGCGGAGGACAGAGGATTGTGCTGACAACGTCGGCAGTAATGTACCAGGCAAAAAGTGCTGATGCTTCTCTCATGTATTAGGCTTTCCGATACCCTCGGGGCTTGCCAGTGGCCCCATCACCATCGACAATGTCCACATGGATCTTTTATGAGCCCATTTCTGTGCCGCTTGGTGAATATTGCCGGTCCACATGACCTGCTTATTTCGATGCCATGTTGAGAGGAACTGATGATTGATTTGGGATATCTGCGGGCCTGTCAAGAACCGGAGGAACTCCGCAATTGCAGTGAGGTCGGAGACTTTAAACGGTAAACATGATAGGCTGGCCGAGCCGGATTCTGGGAGCGAAGAGTAATTGTCCATATATTGAGTAGATTTATATATAAATTGGAAGTTGGAGGATGAGTGGAAATAGGAATGCTTGCTTCAGCCTGAATATAGTATATATCCCGAGTTATATCTAGAATGCCGTGTGACATTTTGATAGTGAGGGTTTGAATATGAGAAGCCTGATTCACGACTAAGGTCGACTTGAGCCAACAGAATATGACAACCTCAGCTGACAATCTCGCGCTACTAAGTTCAAACTTGCTCAACGGCGGTCGAGAAATTGCGCCAGGGCTTCCAGTCACTTGGCCGCATGCTGTTCGCGCAGTGCAGCGAGCTGGGCTTCTTGGCCAACCCGCCGGCAACCATGTCAAGGCTGCCCAGATGGGTAACAAGCCCTGAACACATGGCTCTAGTGAGCGCGAGGTTCACTTTGACTGCTTTGAACGTTCTTGCGCAACTGTCAGCCGCCCACGCGGTGGCGCTATGCCAGGTTTTGGATCTACATTCGCACGAGCTATCACGCAAGGGTAACATCGCCGTAAACACAGAAGCCCTGTTAGGAAAGGCGGCAACTAGAATGTATGCCTTTCTTAGAAACGAGTTGGGGGTCCCCTTCCTAGGAGAGAACCACCTGACTGCCAAGGCTGGGACGGCTTTGGCTGAAGATAATCTAGCGTAGAGTCTGGGCATATATATCACGCGAGTCTACGAAGCCATGAAGTCAAATAGGCTCTACGAAGCTATGGTGGATTGTCTAGCGAAGGTGTTCTTGAGGCTAGTTTTAGGCAAAGAATAAACGAAGCTTAGTTATCACTCTTGAGGATGAAACTCGAAGCATACCGTGGATCGTGATAACTAGAATAGCCCAAGCTAGAAGCAAACGCAGCGCTGAAGGTCTTTCTATAGATGCCCCCGGAGATTGCGTTGTGCTCTGCAACCAGCGCTCCTCGGCGGGAGACAGCCAGTGCCGCCAATATATACATATATATCCCTGGCAAGGTAGGATCTGTCGCTTAAAGCATTCCACAACGGGCTTGAGACATACTAGCTAGTTCTAGGTGATGTTGCGAGGCGAAGTGACACGAGGTAGCATTCACTTGCAATTGCTGTGTTCCCATGGCAATTTTCGAGATAGATTTGTATGCTCAGGTCAATCGTCAATGCAGGGGGGCTAGCCCAGGTCCGAATTAAGGCTCGGACTGGATTTATACCTTGCACATGAGTGGCCTTCTTGAACAAATAATAGTAAAATAACCGAGATGTCTGCCGCAATTCGAGTCCATCCGCAATTTTCCAAGATCCTACCCCAGTCGAATTGTCACCACCCGGTTTTCGATGTGCCCACAACTCTGACAGCAGACACGAGAGACCGAGGAAGCGGATCTCGATTCCTGGCGTGGAATGTTGTTACCCTGTGCCCATATACAACTAAGGAGAGGGAGCATGGCGTGATGTCTCGCTCTTTAAATCGTTTCCCTGTTTCACTATTTTAGATTCTCTCGGTTAGGATAGTCTCCAAGTGTCCCGCCATGGAATTCCACGTGGTCGGGAATGGGCGCTGTGCCCCCCACGCGATCTGCTATGAATAGAGACGCTATCTCTATTGGGGAATTCCTCAGAGATCAGTTGCTGAACTTTAAAGCCAAAAGGGGGGGCCTATTTCTCTCGATCCAAGATGAGGAGCGAATCTTGCCAGTTAACGCATAGTCTCCGCATGCCGGACTGTACTACCTAGTTTCCTCTTAAACACTCAAGGGGTAAAACTAACTATTGAAGAAGACCTATGCTGTGCTATCATGAATCCCTTTCTCTGAGCCCGAGCTTTTTCCTTTCAACCAACCCTCGTAAAAGACGGAGGGTATCGTTCACTTTGGATAGAGTTTCATTGCCAGACTAAGAGGTTGCTGTCTCGCCAAATTTTGGATCCTCAGACCTTGAATGTCTCATATTGTTATTAGAATAGCTTGGTCGAACAAGGTGGCGGTGTTAACTGGTCTCGGCCCTTCCACTCCTTGGGCAGCCATTCCAAAACGCCTTGGCGATGCGGGTGTCAACGTACATATTTAAACGGTAAGGAGGCTGCCATGTGTTCTAGTTTTATTTGTTTTTCATCAAAGTTCTTCGAAGCTCTTGGCGCCCTTGTCGGCTAATTTGAAGTCATCGCAGCTTTCCTACTTTATTATGTCTCTTTCCCATTCACACCTCACCATGCCTTCACTTCGGACAACCTCATATCTGGTGCTTGCCTCTTTGGCTGCCAATGTGGTTGCTCATGGACATGTTGACTGGCTCATCACAAACAACATTGCCTATAGGGGCTATGACGCACCTGCATTCTCCTGGAACCCAAACCATGACCCAGTTGTGGGATGGACGAATGGCGCCACCGATAATGGCTACGTCGAACCCAACAGCTTTGGTGACCCTGACATCATCTGCCACAAAGGGGCAAGGCCAGCCAAGGGGCATGTCACCGTCCAGGCTGACGACAAGATCACCTTGGCCTGGAATACCTGGCCTGAATCTCACAAGGGCCCCGTGGTCGACTACCTTGCCAGGTGCCCGGGGAATTGCGAGGATGTCGATAAGACGAAGCTGGAATTCTTCAAGATCAGCACCAGCGGGCTGATAGACATGTCCCTTCACAGCGGGAAGTGGGCGGCTGACATCCTCGTTTCTAATGGTTTCTCGTGGACCGTGCAGATTCCCGCGGAACTGAAGGCTGGTAACTACGTTCTTCACCATGAGATCATCGCCCTTCATGGGAGTGGCCAGCCCAATGGTGCCCAGAACTACCCTCAATGCTTCAATATCAAGGTTAATGGTAGTGGTTCCTTGGCTCCAAACGGGGTAAAGGGAACGAAGCTGTACAAGGCTGATGACCCCGGCATCCTATTCAACCTCTACACAAGCTCCCTCTCTTACAATATTCCTGGGCCAACATTAGTCCCTGGGCTTCCATCAACCGTGGCTCAGGCTTCCCCGCGCGCAACGGCAACGTCTAGTGCGGCAGTGCCTGGTCAGAACCCTGCTGTCTCATCAAAGACATCAGTTCAACCGTTGACCTCAACTTCCTCAACTATCATATCCAGAGCGTCGACACTGAGGACATCAACTACGACTTCAAGCCATTCTAAGTCTTCGACAGCGAGCGATGACATAGCGTGCCAGCCACCGACTGGTGGACTCCCTAAGTATAGCCAATGTGGAGGAAGAGAGTACACGGGACCTACTGTTTGTGCTTGGGGCTCCACCTGTCAAGCTCTTAACCCCTACTATTCGCAGTGCTTGTAGGATCTCAAATCATGTAGTTTTTAGTCTCGCCAGAGGAAAAGAGTGGCCTAGTTTGAGCGACCTTGATTCGGGTAGAAACAGTTGTGTGCTAGGAACTTGCCATATCGCATGAATTTACTTCCTAACTATTCATTAATTTGCCGCATACCCCTTGTGGCGTTACCCTTACTTGTGGTCATCTTGGATGCGATTGGTTTGTAAGTTTCCGTCGCCCAAGACACTCCATCATGACGTTTTGAACAATCCGACGTCATGGTTACGTGCGTGGATGGTGCTTCATGATTGACGGATAAATAGCGACTTTTCTGCACCTGAGCAGGTCATGAGAGCCGGGCCCAAGTGAAACAAAAGACATCATGTCCGTTAGAAAGCCTTGGATCATCAAAGTCCGCCCGCACCCGGGTTCGTCAAGTCAGGATATTCTCAACGAGCCTGACTGGGTCGCCGGTCACCAGCACCGAGTCGGTTTTAGAGATCACGACAATCGCATCCCCGGAATCACACACTGTGATGACGAATATCATGAAGAAGTACAACGAGCTCGGAAGGAGAAAGGTGATCTTGAGGAGGCTGTCAAGGCTGGAAAGTTGATCAACTTTCGAGACGTGATTCAGTCTCAAGAGGTTGACACAGCAACTGTGCCAAACAATAGAGTACTCCTACTAATAATCATTAGGATTTTCACCTACGACACCCTGAGAATAAGTCACTTGGTTGGCGATACGTCTTAGAAACGACAGAGGACTGGATTAAGAATGAAGAACAGTGGCCTGCCAATAGCGACAAGAGATCGCATCAAGAGAACGGAAACGAGGCTACTAATACGTTCCAGCAGGAACACCAGTGGAAACGGCCCACAGACAAAGATAAACACCACGATGCCTACGCTGGAGACGAAGACCAAAATGATCGAGCTGAGACGCTCTCAGCTCAGTATAGTGTGCAGGAAGTCGCACTGCTGAGGGCACTGGAACACGAGAGAGACTATATGACTCGACTCAGAGAGAACAATGGAAAGCACAGATCCCCACAACGCCGCAACTTGACGCAGATCTCCATTGATGAGCAAGACCAGTTCAGCCCGGACAACTGGCTGCCTCGTTCTTCAGATCTCATCCGCCTCACTGGGAAGCATCCCCTCAATGCCGAGCCTGTCCTAAGCCGCCTCTTCGACGCTGGCTTAATCACTCCGAATGAGCTGCACTATGTCCGGAATCACGGGGCTGTACCACGACTGCTTTGGGAGTTTCATCAGCTCAATGTTGAATACTTTGGGAACACCCGGGTCCTCTCAATGGACGACATCGCTGAGTTCGACTCCGTCAACATCCCGGTTGCACTTGCATGTGATGGGAACAGAAGGAAGGAACTCAACATGATCCGGAAAAGTAAAGGATTCAACTGGGGGTCTGGCGGTGCGAGTTGCGCATTCTGGAAAGGCCCGCTCGTCAGGGATGTGCTCATATCAGCTGGCGTTGCTGAAACACCACCCGAACTTGGAAATAAACGATGCTGGGTAAACTTTGAGGGATCGGATGATCTCAGCGAGGGGAGGTATTCGACAAGCATTCCGTTCGAGTACATTATGGATTCGGAAAACGACGTCATCCTGGCCTACGAAATGAACGACGTGCCTCTGCCACCTGACCATGGGTATCCCTTACGTGTTATTATCCCGGGCTATGTGGGAGGAAGATCTGTTAAATGGCTGCGGAGAATCTGGATCAGCGACAAGGAGAATGACTCGTACTATCACACCTGGGACAACAGAGTCTTGCCAGCCTTCGTCACCGAGGCAGATGGGCCTTTTGCTGAGACTCTTTTTACTCATCCGGATACTGCTTGCTACGAACAAAATCTGAACTCTGTGATCGCCAAGCCGGAACATGGAGAAAGGGTTCCCATCTCTGAGGCGCACAAGGGCCATAACTACCGCATCGAGGGTTATGCCTATGACGGGGGCGGTCATGAGGTTCAGAGAGTTGAGGTGTCACTCGACAACGGAGAGACATGGCTCTACTGCATCCGAAAGTTCCCCAACTACCCGATCCGACACGGAAAGAAGTTCTGGACATGGCTTCATTGGCACGTCGACGTTGAGCTTTCGCACCTCCTTCGAGCACAGAGTGTCACTGTCCGATGTTTCAATGTGTTCAAGAATACCCAACCCAGGGATCCAAACTGGAACATAATGGGAATGATGAATAATTGCTGGTATGTTATTCGTCTTGAAATTGTGCAGGACGAAAATACGGACGTTCCAGCGATTTTGTTCAGGCATCCCGTTGAGCCAGCCACTGGCAGTGGAGGTTGGATGAAGCCAAGTATCGAAAACCGGATCATGGAGGCCAAGCAAGATTCGGGTACCCCTCAACAGAAGTTTACTAGAGAGGAAATCGAAAAACACAATCGAAAGGAGGATTGCTGGATTGTCGTGGACGGGAAAGTGTATGATGCTGGGAGTGTCTTGGAATGGCACCCAGGAGGTCCCGCTGCAATTCTTGAACATGCTGGCAAGGTTCATCAGGATACCAGTGAAGAGTTTTCGAGCATCCACGATGACTACGCGTACCAGAAATTGAAAGGTAAGCTCAACACGTTATCCAAGACGAAAGGCTCCGATGCTAAGGCACATAGAATGCATTCTTGGTGTGGTAACGGAAAAAACGGCCAACTTTATCAAAAGAAACGCGGAAACAACATTACAGGAGTCCTCCCCCCGCAACAAAGAAGTTCATCGTTTGGCGCTGCAGAAACACCGTTGGCTTCCTGTCAAACTGATCAAGCGTAAAGAGCTTTCTCGAGACACAAGGACTTACACCTTTCAGCTTCCTGATGGAAAGCCAGTGCTAGGATTGGGTACATGCCAGCATGTGCAGGTTGGATTTCACCTGAAAGACCGAATGGTACTGCGGCCGTACTCCCCTACCCGGCCAGTCTTGCCACCGTTGACTAAAGATACCGAGGCGGATCAAGAGGGTACTACGGGGTGCCAGAAAACAGATACGCAGGCGTCTTTATACGACGGCGATGGGACGTTCGACCTCACAGTCAAAACCTACTTTCCAGGTGATAACCAGCCAGGTGGTGCGTTATCTAATATCCTGGATTGCATGCCTCTTGGGGAAGAAGTGGAAATCAAAGGGCCTACGGGGGAAATTGTGTATAACGGAAACGGGAACTTCGTAATCGAGGGGAAAAAACGCCATTTCAACCGAGTGTCGTTAGTGGTTGGGGGCTCTGGCATTACTCCTGGCTACTCACTCATGGCCCGGATCCTCCTTAGCAACGGAGACAAGACGCAGCTTCGTGCCGTGGACGCTAACAAGACCGAGGCTGACATTCTGCTCAGAGGCGAGCTAGACAACTTCGAAGCCGATTCAAATGGCCAGTTTAAGGTCACCCATGTCATCAGCCATCCCCAGGGGGATTGGCACGGGAAAACGGGCTTTGTTGACGAGGGGATTCTGAAAGATAGCCTGTTTTCGCCACAGACCGGCAGTGTCGCGTTTCTTTGTGGCCCACCGGCCATGATACAAAAGGCTGTTCTGCCAGCTTTGAAAGGTGAGGTCCCTTTGCGAGCATAGGATGATAGCTTGCCGGCTAATGGTTTCATCAAACGAATAGACTGGGGTTATGTTGAGGACGAAAACATGTTTGGATTCTGAATAATGGCAGCCCCGTGTCTGTGGCATGACCCGGATCACACTCGTTCATTGCACAGAGAGCGAACTCGACTCCAACGGGCGGCTCTACCAGTGTCGAGTGCGATACTCTCTAGAATGTTATCAAGTAGCTCATAAACGGAAACCTGTGTTCTTGATTAGAACCTAGTTGAAATATACTCTCGGCACAAGATTTCTCAGCCAACTTGGAAAGGATTCTCGGGGCGTAGGTTAGTGTTTGGTATTATTTCCCCGCATCCTACAGTTATCGCCGGTTGTTACTCATTCCAGACTGAAACATAACGCACCTATCCCAGATGACGGCAAAGTGATAGTCCGGAGGTTGGCGGTTTCATGATCTGCTTACGCTGGACGATCTGGCAACTTCGAACCGCAGTTTGAGTACTACCGCTCTAGGCTCTCCGACAAGACTTACGGCATAAACAATAATCACGCAAGGATCTCTTTCCCCAGGACCGTTATAGTTCTTGCAAATGCATCCTCTTCACTTTCTTTCTGGCCTCCACGCCCTGCCTCATGCTGCTAGTGATGCTGTTTCTCGAGACAATGGGGCTGAGAATGGTCCTCTTCCTCCTACCCAGGACCCATGGTGTAAGCCTACCCCCGATTTCGAGCTTAAACAGCCTGGTGACATTCTTCGAATACGGCCTACGCCTGGAAACCTTACCGCCATTGTTGGAAGCCCATTGGCTGCTTATCACATTCTCTATCAAACGACCAATTCGCGGGGTGAGCCGTCCTGGGCCGTGACGACCTTGTTCATCCCCCCATTCTTATTTTCCTCTCCCTCGGGCAAAGCTGCCTTGCTCTCGTATCAATTCGCCTATAACTCGGCGAACCTTGATTCCAGCCCGTCGATCGGACTCTACTGGAGACTTGCCCCGGAAGACCCCAACCTTGGCCTGAAATCAGATACTCCTTTCATCAACCAGATGCTGGCGCTGGGCTGGATCGTCAACACCCCCGACTATTTAGGACCCGATGCTGCGTTCGGTGCTACAATACAAGCAGGTCATGCGACCCTTGATGCCATTCGCGCCGTTCACAACCTTGCAGACCCAAGAGGCCCTCCGAAAATCAACACCGCCCTTTGGGGATACAGCGGCGGTTCCATGGCCACATTGGCTAGCGCCGAGTTGCAACAGTAGTACGCCCCCGAACTTGAACTCGCCGGTACTGTGCTGGGTGGCCTCGTCGATGATATCTCTGCGAACTTGGACAAGTTGAATGAGAGTCCGATTGCCGGTACCTTGATCGCCGCCTTACTGGGCGTAACGGCGCAGTACCCCGACGGAGCGAGATACTTAGAGAGCCGGCTTGTTCTGAAAACCAAGGACGAGTTCTTATCGGCACGGCATATGAACGTCGCGGACACAATCAGGAAATTCTCGAGGAAAAACATCTTCGCCTACTTCAAAGGCGGCGCCGCTGATCTTGAGGCGCCGGGATTGCGGAATATATATGACGTCCAGACAAAACTAGGGTACAAAGGGGTGCCTACCATGCCCATGTTCGTCTACAAAGCTATCAAAGACCAGTACTGCCCGGTTGAGCAGACCGACGCGGCAGTGGGCAGATTCTGTCTCGCCGGTGCGGACCTCACATACGAGAGGAACACAGTGGGTGAACATGTTTCCGAAATTGAAAATGGCAAGCCAAGGGCATTTAAGTGGCTTGGGAGTATGTTCCGTTCGGGATGTGACGGTAGAGGTCTCTTCGAGGTCTACTTAGTTCCAGCAGGACGAGACAACATCAATATCCGCATCATAGAGGCGACCAAAGTTCTGTTTCCAAAACCCCTGTCCTCAACCAGACGAGTGAAATCAACAAGGCACCACTTGCCAAAGGCCTTCTCACCATAAAATGGGCCACGGTAGTAGATGTCACATGTTGGTTTACAGTCAACCCGTCCGACAAAGGGTTGTGTAGGTACACATCAGATGAAGATTGCTATGCGGTTGGTCATAGATGTCAATTTTCTTTAGGTGTCTATGAGATCAGCTAGAACCTCTACCAATAGCATACCGATCACTCGCTCGCTAACTAAAGGGCGTGTGATCGGGTTAGAGGTAATGATATCAAAGGCACCAAGGATATTTGGAACTCGGTCATCAATTGAGCTACCGGCCCTGAAAGCGTGGCGAATGGTGAAAACGCAGATGAATAAGTCGGTGACGAATGTGTTTTTGATACATGGTGTTCAAACTCAACTAAGCTCTTGTCCGTCCAGAATCCTCATCACTTTACGCGCCTGGACCTGGGACCACGGCACCGCAGGCCCAACAGTCTATCTGGTACCAGTACAAGTGAGGGTTCTGACCGAACATCCCCATCTCGGAGGGTGTTCCCTTATCAAGAATACAGTTGTTATCGCCCACGGCATAGACAAGGGTTCCGCATTCCTTTTCCCTGCACAGCTGAAGGCAGCCCTCGAAAGTCGGCGAAGAGAAGAGGCCGATAAATTGGCTACTGACATCTCCGTTCACGTTCGCACCGCAAGTAAGGCCCTCCGGTCGGACGCAGGCTGATGTGCTAGTGGTGGGCGAGGTGGTCGTTTCGGTTGAAGTCGTCAGGGTGGTGGTCGTTGGGACTGCTGTTGAGTCCTCGGTCGCGACTGACTCGGTTGTAGTGGTAGAAATGTCGACTAATGTCAGAGAGCTTGGATTACACAGCTTTGCGTTAGCAGCCGGGGCGCTGAGAAGCGCCAGGAGGGGGCTCCATTGACGCCACAACATAATCAATCACGACCAGTGGCTTATAGGCTTGCGATAAACAAACGGTGAGACGAAAGATTGGGTCAAGAGAGTTTAGTGGCTATTGTCAAAGGCATCGGGTTTATATAGCCTCCACACAATCGTGAACATCATCTTCTCAGCGCTTCCCCCTATTCTGGGAAATCAACCGGCCCTGTTGCGGGCAGGGGCAGCCATTTCAAGACTATCGATACACTAAGTATCACTAGTGCTTCCAGACCCCTGGTGATAGTGGCCGGGCCAGCCGATGACAGGTAGCGTGTGGATTCACAAAGAAATGACTCCTCCAAAAAGAACAGCACAACTGGTGATGTTCCCATTAATTACCTATCAGTATGGTATGGACTGTATGGAGCACGGAGTACAAAGTGCGTCACTTCTCTGCAAGAACCCTTCCAAGAGGTTTACGTCCGGGTAAAGCGTGAGAAAATACTAGACCTCTTTTTTTTCTCCTTTGCCTTTTCCTTCTTAGACTTCTCGTCCATCTTTCCCAGTTCCTTTGGCGTGTCCAGCTGGCTTGTATTTTCGTTCATGACCTGCTGCGCAAGCAAGACCGTATTTTGACCGGCAGGAATTGGCTCCGCACCCATTGCCTGCTCGTCTGGTCTCTGGAAGAGATCCATGACTTGCCCAGAGCCAATCAACTTTTTATAGACGGCCAGGGTGGTGCCAAACTCTTTCATCACGCCGATCTTGATAGCATCAAGGAGTTGCAGCGCGTACGTCTGACAGTTGTTGGTGATGAGATTGTATGCTGGTTGCTTCTCTCTGATGCTTTGAATCACCGATTCGCCTCGTCCCCGTCAGCGCATCGTCTCGAGGATTAGGGAAATGAGAGCGATTAAGGGGGCAATAGCTGACAAACTTACCGGTCCGACGGATTGCGTCGTCGTTGAAACGCGTTTCGCCAACCATAAAGGTGTGCCATTCTTCACGTTGGATCTTCTCATTTGTGTAGATAACGTCGAAATTCTCGTCCTTTAGAGGCAACAGCCTTGATTAGCGACAGAGCCGCACAATTTTGTGCACACGGGGAGCTGACCATCCACAATTGATGAGCATACTCTCCAACAAGAACAGCCCAGTGCTGTGTAGGATCTGGGTAGCTGTTGATCTTCTCCGTAATCATCTTACCCAATCCAGTCTCCTCGGCAAACCATTTGCCTGCAAGGCCTCCAACGGGATGCCATCCGACCTCGACTCGCCGCGTTTGTCCGTCGAGCAGAGGTTGTGCTAGAGGGATGGCGTTGGGGCGATACCCGAGGCCAACAGCGTGTTTCAGGGCCAGCTCGCCCTTGTCGAGGTTTGTTTTTCTGCGTGTCACGATCAGTGGACGGTGTTATAGCTAGCCATTCATGTTTTTGCAATTAATGCGTGCGGGTGTTGGCCATTTCAGAAAATGGAAGAAAATAGCTCATACAGAAACTCTCCCACCTTATCCCGTTTCCTTTCAGGTTCATCACTGAGTGCCGACGACATGGCAAAACAAGATTCTGTGGCGTGCCCAGAGTCTCAAAATTTATTCCGTAATCCAGCAGGCGGGATTTCAGTCCCTCAATGAAGACACAATCACGGTATGTGTCGTCTCAATAGATTGGTTGGGCGAAAGTGGAAGTGAATTCGACGGCTGTCAGCGCTGACGGATTTCTTGTCTTCAAATTTTTCACGTGAGAGGCCTTGTTCGAGAATGGAAGCTCGAAGTACACTAACTACCTAGGTCAATCGTCAAATGATATCATGGCATCGTCAGCCAATCGAAAATGCCCATTCAATTCATTCCTTTTCAACAACAGCACGAAGCAACTCTCGCCCTCCAAACTGAACTGGACACCTTATGAGTTGCTTTGGTGCATGCTCAGATACACGGAATTGTCTGGCCTCTTTTTCGGGAAATGCCGATCACCCAGGTATCATGTCTCTTGTGTGGTGCTCCGATCGACGAGTCATCACATCTTCCACGATGGATGGGCGAGTCTCGAGCTTGTAAGACTCCTGGTTATGATCGAAATGCCCAAACGGGAAGTGCTTAATTGGATCTTTTCTCAGTATACACAATCATCGAAGAGTGGGATGCTGCACGCATCTCTGGCATTGGCAAGCGGCAAGACTTTGAGGATCTCATCCCTCTGGATGAGTCAATCCAGTCCGACGTGTCAGAGTCCACTATTGATAAGGTCTGGGTTCAAATTCGCTATGAGTATTATATTAAAATATTATATAATTAATTATTTCTTGAGGGGATAATTTGCATATTTAATAGGAGCAGGCCGTGTCTAGGCGATAATATCTCGGAATCATCCTCCCAGATCGGCGCTGATGTCTCAGTGTCGCAAAAGTGATACCCCACTGCCAGCCCTCTTCGGAGGGCGCTGGCTGTGATGCCAGATCGGCAATTGTGACAGCCTCCGTCCGGTCCCCGCTCAGGTTGTTGCCTGACGTCAATAGTTTGCTATCCTTGGCATACCCCATCAGCAGTTGGCTGAAAAAGGGATGTTGCAAGAGCCTTCTTACTCTTCTGGGGTTTCTGCAAGAGAGGCCCCTCGCTACGAGATGTACCCATCGTGATAGAAAAGGCTACTATTCGGTCATCCTATATTACGCGCTATGACTAATAGGAAGAGACATATCCGCAAAAAGGATCAATACAATAACCATCTCCGGAAGCTCTGACCGTTGCTGCGTTCAACTGGCACGCCAGCCATCGAACTGATGCCTCCAAAAGTCACTGGCCAAAAACGTCGCTTCGTTTGTCAAGCGACGCATGATTGAACTGAAGAGAGTTTGGCAGCTCGATGTGGACTTTTGTGACGAGACTACTAGAGAGTGTTCCGTGAGTCATATGGTAATCGACTACATGACCACCCAGCTGCCTGTCAGACGAGACGAAATGGAGATGAAGCCCAGGCACCGATAGGCCACTTTTGGCGTGGTCCGGTGATCTGAAGCCAACTGCCGTGCCAGAGACTCTGTCCAGTTCAAGATGATGAAATGACTTGAAGATTTCGCTTCCTTTCTCCCCTTCATATTGCTGCTTCCTCACAATATGAAGCTTGATCTTCTCAAAGAATCCATCCACTCTGACGGCGTGAAATAAGTTGTCGGTTGACGGATGGAGCTCACGCAGGGCATTCTGAGCGGCGTTCTTGTCAGACATTGGCATGTCTAGGGTCATCGAAGGCAGGAACCGAGTAACCTGGGCAAACGGGAGAAGTGCGTCGTTTCCTCTGGCTCGGGCTTTGCCGTCGGTTGTGTATTGATACACCTGTCCATCGACAATCACCATCTCTCCGTCCAAGTTCTGGAATGTACCCAGACCGTGATCGCCCTTGAGAAGTAGCTCGCCGGCAGAAACGCCTTCTGTTGCCGCACCCTCAAGGATCGCGCTCACAAGTGAGAATTGGGTCAGGATATTGGCGTCCATGTTTGGCGTTGAAGAGACTCGACAGACACCACCTAAGAAGTTGTAGATTTCGCGGGTGAATCAGTTTATGCCACTCTGCATCAAACTCGGGGCGCCCATCGTACTTTATAGCCGCGATCGAAGGCTGATGTTTAACGGACATGTCGTCATGCGATAAAGGGTGGGGACAGGCTGTTCTGACCTTCCAAATTCCAACGGGTGGAAGTCAGACATGTCGCAGTACGGAACACAAGCCAGCCGGCTTGGCTTTGCTCATGATTCTAAATATTCTGGCCTTCCAACTTCTAACGGGTGCATGGAAGTCAGACATGTCGCAGTACGGAACACGAGTCAACCGGTTTGGCTTTCTTCTTGATTCTGAGCATGACATAGCACGATCGATGGCTTTGCTCTTGATCCTGAGCATGACATAGCATGATCGATGGCTTGACTCATTTCTAGAGAGAAGAGAAGTATAAGACCCAGGAGATTCGACTGCCTTCACAGTCTGTCTCAACCAACTCATCTGCAATCTCAAATCTCATTCTCAAATCTCATTCTTTATCAAGTTCAATGCCCCACAGCAAGCTCTCAGTCATGTCTTCTTACGCGGACATCATCACTTCGGCCCTCTCGCAATCCGGTTGCCAGAAAGCCTTTGGCGTATCGGGGGGCAACATCTTTCCGTTCTGGAGAGCCCTCGAGGCGTCGGGCATGGATGTATACCACTGTCGACATGAAAGCGGCGCAGTCTTCGCGGCCATGGAGTACTCTCTCCAGACGGACAAGGTTGCTGTGGTCTTTGTTACAAGCGGCCCGGGCATAACCAATGCCATCACAGGGCTTCGCACAGCCCGAGCGGATGGTGGCCGCATAGTTTTTGTCGCCGCTCTCACAGATGATGCGGCCGACACCACTATCCGTCGACGGGTCCAGCAAACTATGCCTGTAGATGTCCTCAGTCTATCCGGGCCCACCATGGACTATCCGCTATGCTCTTGTACCATAGTAAAGTGCCCCGAGGACCTTGTTCTGTTCACCAAGAGGCTGTTTTACCTCGCCGAACACCCCACAGGCGGGGTGATGGGCCTGTTCATGACTGCTGCCCAGAGCCAGAAGGTACCCATTCCGCAGCCTGCCATTGACCGCTTGTCAATTGGCCTTCCCAAAGAGCTTGCAGTCAACATGTCCCCGGATATTGAGCAACACTGCGTTCGAATTTTCAGACAGCTCCATGAGGGAGACTTTATCCTCTGGATCGGACACGGTTGCCGCCGGGACGCGGATCTTGTTCGCCAGTTCGCCGAATGTCACAACCTGCACGTCATGGCCACGCCCCGAGCCAAGGGTATATTTTCAGAAAACCACCCCTTGTACTTGGGATCCACTGGGCTGGGCTCATGCATCAGTCCCAGCGTTGCCTCGTCCTCACCTAAGGGCGTCATCGTGCTCGGCTCGCGTCTGGCCGAGCTCAGCTCACTTTTCATCCAACACAAGTGGGAGGCTACCGAATTCTACTGCGTCGACCTACACCCTGAAGAAGTTCGCCGCAACGTGCCGGCCGCGTCCACAATTATCCAAGCAGATATAGGCTACTTTCTCCGGAGCATCCTCAAGCTTGGACCGTCATCAAGGTTGGAATCCCAACACAGATACCCGTCTCTTCCAAAGCCACACATCCCCTGGGAATCAGCTACGAAGAAGGGTCTCGTCCACCCCGTCACCGTCATGTCTGTTGTTCAAGATGTAGTAATCAATCAAGACAAGGGGCTCGTTATGACGGACGTGGGAAATAGTATTTCGTGGGCTTCTCATTACTTGCGCTTCACCACGCACGGGAAATTCCGCACATCGGTGAGCTTCGCACCCATGGGCCACGCGAGCAGTGGTCTGGTCGGGTTGGGCCTAGCCGGAACCCGAGCGGTGGCCATTGTGGGAGATGGCGCAGTCCTAATGCAATCCGAGATAAGTACGGCGGTCAAGTATGGGGTCAAAGTTGTTTGGATCGTCATGAACGACAGCATGTACGGCATGTGTAGCCAGATCATGAAGATGATGTGGGGAGGTGAGAGACGACTGGATTGCGATATGCCGAGGACGGACTTTGCCCTCTACGCCAGGTCAATGGGATGTCGAGGGTACACTGCCATCTCTGGCGAACAGCTTCAAGCATCCCTGGGCGATGCCATGTCCTGGGATGGGCCGGCCGTGGTAGACGTGAGAATCGACCCTTTGGTGATGGCACCATGCGGCGGTCGTGCAGAGACGCTAGCTGGAGGGAACGATGAATAGGTGGCTGGTGTCCCGGTAATACTACTACCTCTGTGGTTAAGCACACGAAGAGAAAAGCACAAGGTATCTAGTCCTGCTGCTATAAGTAAGAGCTAGTTTAAATCCCACTAGGATAACTGCTTTCTAATTAGTTAGCATATTGCCGGCCAGTCAACAATGCTTTATTATTATAGGCATTTTAGTAGTGTAATCTAAGACTATTAGTCTCATTCGAGTTACCTATTTCGAACAAGCGTAATATAGGCTGCAATTCTTGGATCTTGCCAATGAACGTGGAGAGACTATACTTGTATCCTACTGGCTCATGGTCTCATCTTGGCTGTCATATTAAGATAAGTGCTAAGCCCCTCCGGGGTCAACTCTGCCAAAAGGCTTGAAGAAGCGGGGTTGGAGAGGCTCCTCCGGGGTCGACTCGGCGAGGGTTGTCACTCGTTTCCCCATGGGTCGGACACTCACCTCGGGTTGATTATTGGGTCCGGGTCGCCTTGGGGAGAAATTGCCGGCCTTCCATGATAATAAGATTAAATATCATCTCGCCATTCATCACGGCTTCTCAAGTTGCACGACCAACATCGCACAACCGTTTCCCTCTCTTCTCATCCTATCATTGCCCTCTCACAACCCACCCACCCCAAAGCCACTTCATCAGTAAGGAAGCGCAATGTCAGGTGCTCTGGAAGGCATCTATGAGCCCGGCGTGGTCGACCCTGGCTATCCCTCAACCAAAGGAACCACCCCTTTCTGGCACTCTCAACCACATCCTCGAGCCAACCATCAGTCAGAATGGCCTAAGGATATTGTCGATGTCGTTATTATCGGTGCCGGCCTCACCGGAATGAGCCTGGTACGAAACCTGTTGAAAAAGAAGCCAGGAATCCGCATCGTCCTGGTCGATGCTAGATCACTCTGTTCCGGCGCTACAGGTCGCAACGGTGGTCATTGCAAGACCATGACCTTCGCCATGTGGGAGGAGCGAAAGCATTCTTTTGGAATTGAAGAGGCCGTGCGTATTTCGGCCTTTGAGCATGCGCATCTGGAAGCCATGGCCGCTGCAATCCGTGAGGATGGCATCGACTGCGATCTGGTCCTCACGCAGGGCATTGAGGCCTATTACGATCAAAAGGACTTTGAAAAGGCCGTTGCTGGCCTCGAGGACATGCGTGCTCACGCACCTCACCTGGCAGAGAAGCACCAAGTCCACACAGAGCAGTCCTACCTACGAGACGTTCTCAAGCTGTCGTCCCGTGCTGTAGGCGCCATCTCGATTCCAGCAGCCTCTATGTGGCCGTATAAATGGGTCACTGGCGTGCTTGGTTCTCTCATTGACGAAGCTAGGATCAATGTCCAGACACACACTCCCGTCACAAGTATCATTGACCGTGAGGGGGACGGATACGCCACTGTCAAGACCACTCGAGGCGAAATTCGCGCCAGACATGTCGTCCATGCGACAAACGCCTGGCTTGGCCGCCTACTACCGGAACTCCGACCATTCATCTCTCCCGTCAGAGGTAATGTCGTGGCGTACGCTCCCACAGCAAGTGGAAAGTCGCCGTTGGGTCTCGGAAGCGACTATTCGCTCTGGTTGCGATACGGCGTCAAGGACTACGACTACCTTATTCAGCGCGAGGATGGGCGTGCCATTGTCGGACGAGCCAACACTGGCCGCAAGGCAGTGGGCGATGATGGCGAGACGGATCTGAGCCCCATGTCACATCTCCGAGGTTTTGCTCATGAAGCGCTCGCTAGTCCTGACCCAGACGCTGCCACCAAGATCTCGCACGCGTGGGCTGGCGTCTTGGCTTTCTCTCAAGACGCAGTCCCTTTTGCTGGTCGGTTGCCTTTCCCTGGACGCACTCATCAATGGGTCTGTGGAGGATACCATGCCACGGGTATGATCAAGGCATTCCTTACCTCCCGAATGGTCGCTGGACTCATCCTCGGTGAGGACCCAGACGATGAATTTCCCAGGTCTTTCTTTGCTACCGATGACCGAATTCGACAGTTGAGGCTTTCTTTGGAGAGGGGGACGCCAGTAGAGATCAAGGCGCGACTTTAGATTCGCAACTGGCAGTGGGATAGTTATGTTTGAGATGCCAACAAACATCTTCAAGCTCCTCATCTTTGCATGTGTAATTGTGTGAACCTAGTGTGTAGTTGATCCAGGGAATAGTCGTCACCCAGATGACGACCTGTGAAACGCACATAATATTGAGATAAAATAGAACCCTTAAGAAACCCCCAGATTATTTATTTAAAGCTATACATATAGGAGCGCAATATTTTTAGGTTAGTAGTAAGATTCAATAATAGCGCCTGCCTGCTATAGATACCTACTTAGCGAGACTTATAGAAGACCCAAGGAATAATAAGTTCGTAATGCTTACTTCTATTTCCTAGATCTTTATATAGTTACTGACCTGATTATAGTATAGTCCTCTATGCCATATCTCGAACCTTCTCTTCCAAATCCCGACTCCTTTACCCCTCCAACAGGGGCAGCTGCATCACTAATCATACCAGTGTTGACACCGACCATTCCCACCTCCAATGCATCAGATACACAAAAAGCACGATCAATATCTCCGCTGAAGATGTAAGCAGCAAGACCGACATTGGAATCGTTGGCCATCTGAACTAGCTCCCTCTCTGTAGAGAAGCAGGCGATGGCAGCTACAGGGCCAAAGGTCTCTTCATGAAAGATGTCCATTTCCCTCGTCAAGCCAGCTACCACGGCTGGGGCAACAAAGTTGTCACCAAGGTCTAGCCGTCTGATACCTCCAGTCATCAACTTGGACCTTGTCAACCGCCCGAGAGTGTATCAAAGGCCCATGTGTTACACCCTGTGCAAAGCCAGAGCCGACTCTGAAATTCTCAACTGCTTCAGTGAGCTTCTTGACAAAGTCTTGGTACACACCGTCCTGAACAAAGAGCCTATTGGCGGCAACGCATGTTTGGCCGGATCCACGGAACTTGGCAGCGACTGCTCCGGCCACAGCTTTGTCCAGATCTGTACAGTCGGCAAAGACGATGAATGGGGAGTTGCCGCCCAGCTCCATCGACACTTTCTTAAAACTGGGTGCAGATTGTGTCACCAAAGCCCTGCCAACCGCAGTACTTCCAGTGAATGAGAGTTTCTTGACACGCGCGTCTGTACACAGTAGTGTACCAATGGATACGGTATTGGCCATGGCAGTCACAACGTTGATGACGCCTGGAAGGATTCCTGCCCTTCGTACCAGCTCACATAGCGCATTAGCAGTAAGGGGGGTCTCGCTAGCACTCTTAAGGACGACGGTGCAGCCTGCAGCCAGGGCTGGGGCAATCTTGCGCGTCACCATCGCCGCAGGAAAGTTCCATGGCGTGATGAGAGCACAAACACGAACAGGTTGGCGGGAGGCGTAGATGCGCCTCCCCCCAGGGACTGAGGCCGGGATGATAGAGCCATAGATTCGGGGAGCCTCTTCGGCAAACCACTCGATATAGCTCGCAGCATATGCTACCTCGGCGCGAGCGTCAACAAGTGCTTTGCCATTTTCCCAAGTAATGAGTGTTGCCATGTCCTCAACGTTAGCCAGTACTTATTGATGCCATCGTCGCAGTAAGCTCGCTCTGTAGCGACCAGTTGTCTTGCGGAAAGTATGAAAGGCCTCCTCTGCAGAGACAATTGCGGCCTCAGCTTCGGACTGGTTTAAATCTGGGCAGCGTGCAATCGTGTTTCCTGTCGCAGGATCGCATACGGCAAAGGTTTGGCCAGTAGATAAAGAGACTAATGCTTCACCTATCAAGGCCTTGTCAATGAGAAGGGATAGATCTTTTAGCTACAGGAAAACGAGTTAGAATCATGACACTTGCTAACAAGTCGGAATGAAATGTCTATCAACTCACCGGAGGCACGTTGTGGTCCATGATGTGTAGGGAGGCAGTGAGAGGGTAACCGTCTTGAGACAATGTACTGCTATGGCCGCGCAGCCGAGGGCCTGGGTATTTCATTATAAACAAGTTGCCAGTCTGATTTGCTTCATAAAGTGTTATTCTACTCAAAGTGGGTAGTTAAGAGAGCGCATCGTAGGTTAGCTTTGCTATTGCTATTACTATCACGATCAGCATACTGACTTACCTCTTGAGTTTAACTACTAAAAGAAAAGTTGCATTTTTTTCTTTATTTTATAATTTTATTATTTTACTACTTTCTCACCATCATAGCAAACTGTGTTATTGTATGAAGAGTGAGTTTTACACCAACTCATGGCACTGATATCTAACCAGCTATGGACTTCTCTGTTCCCCGCACCCTGTCAGGGGTGTCCTCCAAGGCTCAATGAGTGTGGCAGAAGATAATTGAAAAGTTTGCTGACTCGTTAGCTTGGTGACCCATGGACAGGGGGGACTCATTGCACATTCTCCTTTTAACCACGTTGTCCCCGCCCACTCTCAACCCAAGCAACCACATCCCATTATCGCATCGCACCGTTATATATATCCCAAAAAGTGCACTGCAGTGAGACCACTACACAGCTACATCCAGTGCGCCGCAACCCTCGAAGGCATGCCCTGTCCGAAGCGACCCTATCGTGCAAAGGTCAAAGGTGAGCCAAATTGAACCAACACCTTGATCGAGACTGATTATGGATCAACCAGGATGCTACGAGTGCTCTCAGCGTCGGGTCAACTGTGATAGAGGTACTCCCGAGTGCCGCAAATGCATCACAAAGGGCATCAAGTGCAGCGGCCTCGGCATTCGCCACCGCTTCAGCGATGGTGTCGCTTCTAGAGGTCATTGCATCGGCAAGACTATGGACCTTGCTTATCCGTAGTAAGAACTCTCTTCGATTCTTTGGCATCGAGGGCGGGGGTGTAATTGTGCTAACATGGAATCCCAAGCATGAGACGAAAGATGAAGCCCGACGATACCACGCCACCCAAGCAATCACGCAATGATATTTCAACCGAGCAGGATGTGGCTGCTACCCCAGAAGGATCCCCTTCACTACGTTACATTCTTGAGGGTATTGATACCGACATAATACCCAACGACACGGTAGATGCTACGCCAGTTTCTGACAAAGCGCTCGAGCTTTGTTATGAACTACCAATACCTTGGGAGCTGTTTCTCAGAGCCAATGACGTGTTTTCTCCGATCAACATCGAGAATCAACCTGAAAATGACCATGATTGGCCAGCGGCTCCTGAGATTGGTCCTCTCCGCGAGACAGAGCTGTTCACGTCCAACGATGCATTAATCATTCCTCCATCTAACCCTGACCATGTTCCAGCATGGAAGAGGCGTCTATTACGTAACTGTGAGGCATATCTCTGTATTGCTGTGAGTATCAATAACTGACCTAGTGATAGACTCGGATAATATCGCTAGCGAGATGATCGCCATCGATGGCCCTCACAACGGATGGCGTCACCTCATGCTACCAATTGCAGAGAGTGACGAGCTTATCATGGACGCAATCCTTGCAGTCTCACTCTCCCACAGCCCCCGACTTCTACGAGATGATCTCGCCACCGATCAAATCAACCAAGACCACTATATCCGAGTCATTCAAGGTCTCCAAAAGCGCCGTCAGCTAAGAGACTACGATCGGTGGAATCAGCAATCCGTTCTTCTAACTATATTGCTACTTCTGACTGCTGTCATGGTGAATGGATCATCTGACTTTCCCATCCTCTTTAGTATGCTGCAGTCTGCAATCGATATCATCGGTGGAGAGGTGGAACTTGGCTCAGGGGACATTGCCGAGTTCTTGCTCCGCCAAGTGCATAAGTAAGACTACCCTGGCAGCTGTTATGATCCAACCGCGAGTGCAACGGCTAATAAAGGACTTAATCAAGGCTGAAAGTGTATGCGGCACCACTGCTTAGCGAACACGCTGGTATCAACATCATTTCCTCCGAAGCTGAGGTTACCCAGATGTTCGGCTGCCTGAACCATTGTGTGCGAAACAACCCACGACATTCCGACACTCTCACCTTGGTGCCCAACCTAGTACGTCAAGCATGCGAGATATACTTGAAACAAGCTGTGCTTGGCACTGGAGCTCGAGCAACACCACAAATGAGGGCGAGGCATGTTGTAGAGTCCATCAATCGTCTGCAGCACTTTATTGATACGTTGGAGGAATTCCCCGAGGGTACTCCTGGCAAGCAAGTCCTCACGTGGGCTTGCTTTATCGCAGCTTCTGACTGTCGCCTCGCAGAGCACAAGGAGTTCTTTTCCAACTACTTCTTGAACAGATATGCGACAAATGGGTTTATGAATTTGACCATGGGGCTGGATGCTTTGCGGAAGATATGGGCGCGAAAGCCTGATGAGCGATGGACTGTACTATTGCCCCAGTCAAAGCTCTTTGTGATGTGAGATGGAATACCCAGTTTTTGTACATGATGGACATTTGTGATCTTATCAATTACTGCGTAGAGACGAGACGCCTACATCCATGCTAGTTCCAGTATTGGGAAATCTGTACGGACACAACCACGAGTGTATGGCCCACCACGCCGCGTTAAGCCATTGACGAGGGACTACACAATGTCACTACCCCTGAGCTCACGAGGTCGTTCAGAGAGACATCTAAACAGATAAGAACAGACTTTTGCAGGTTTCCCAACGACCGGTAAATGGCATGCAATGGCTCACTCTAGCTGCCTCTTCCAGCTTGGCTAGCCGAGCTTGGCCAGATTCTTCCTGGTTAACCGATGCCGTCTGATTGCTCCGCTTCGCATTCGAGTCTCCCGTCAAGGCGAGACCCGCTAGGCTGGAAAAGGAATCCTTTCTTCTGTGTCGCGCCATCCGCTTTTTGGCTTGACCTTGGTGATCTGATGAGGTCTGTATGCAGCCATGCCGAAGTGATACCCTCGATCTCATAGTCCGGGGCCCCAGATTCTATCGTCTCTGCACAGATAGCAGCTGCCCTCGCGAGTCATGCTTCACTTTACCACCCTTATCTCCTTTGTTGGCTTGGCCTTCTCCCCTATAAAGACCACCCCAAGTTCCCCCGGAGAAGTATTCATGATCACCACATATTCTCCCCCTCCTTCTTTCCCTCTCAAAGTTCAGCGCCATTTCTCTTGATTCAACGTGGGGCTCGTCAATATGGCTGTCTCGCTTGAGAAGGATGGCGGCGACGACAACGTTTCGACCGCCACAGCTGATCATGTGCACAGCACGATGCAGCAGACTCAGCGAGGCCTATCCCCACGGCATGTCCAGCTGATGACCATCGCCGGCGGCATCGGTGTGGGCCTTTTCGTCGGCGTGGGCGGTGTCTTGTCAAAGGCCGGACCACTCCCACTTGTCATCGGGTACTTGATTTACGGCCTCGGCTTCATCTGGCCAACTACCCTCAACGTTGCCGAAATGGTGGCGTGGCTCCCAATCCGCGGCTCTATCTACGAGCTCGCAGCTCTCTTTGTCGATCCCGCCCTTGGGTTTGCAATGGGCTGGACCTACTTTTACGCTGGCGCGATGCTGGTCTGTACCGAGTACTCGGCTGTTGCAACTGTTATGCAATATTGGAACACAGACATCAACCCGGCTGTCTGGATTGTTGTGGCCATGGCAGTGTGCTATTTTCTCAACATGGTGGCAGTGAGGTGAGCATGTTTTCTCGATGGCTTCAGCAAGGACCCATGGCTAACATTAGCATGCAGATGGTACGGAGAAGCCGAATTCGTTATGGGCTCCACCAAGATCTTGCTTGTCCTAGGCCTCATCCTAGCGACGTTTATTACCATGGTCGGAGGCAACCCTCGCCAGGATGCCTATGGTTTCCGCAACTGGAAGAATGGCGACATGGCCCACGCTTACTACGCCCCAGGTGCTACAGGCATCTTTTTGAGCATCTGCATCTCTGTTCGTTACGCCGTCTTTACTATAGCAGGCCCAGACATGATCTCCTTAGCAGCCGGCGAGATTCGAAACCCGCGTAAAACGATCCCGCGAGTTGCCAAGATGATCGTGGGCCGGATCCTATTCTTCTACATCGTGGGTATTCTCGCTGTCGGTATCATTTGCAATTCGCGGGACCCTCGACTGCTAGGTGCTATCAACACTGGCGAGGCCGGCGCCGCTGCATCTCCTTGGGTCCTAGGCCTTCTAAGCCTTGGCATCAAGGGCTTCTTGCCTGGGCTTATCAACTTTCTTATCCTCCTCTCCGGCTGGTCCTGTGGCAACGCTTACCTATACTCTTCCAGCCGAACCCTGTATTCGTTGGCTCAGGACGGACAGGCACCCCGTGTCTTCTTGAAATGCACAAAGTCAGGCGTTCCGTGGGTATGCGTGACAACCGTTACTCTGATCTCACTGTTGTCCTTCTTGGTCGCGTCGAACAGTGCAAGCGAGGTTTTTTCCTGGTTCTTGGAGCTCACCACGGTGGCCCTGGTCGTCAACTTCACGGCCATGTCATGGGTCTTTGTCGGCTGGTCCCGGGCTCTCCGGGCCCAGGGGATTACTCGGCAGGGCGAAAACACATTCAAGAAGTCATCCTTGAACCTATTCCGGCGAAGTGGGAACGCGGATGCCCAACCAGTTCCAGGTATTATCTTCCCCTTCACTGCTCCCTGTGGTTCATGGACACCCTATTCATGTCTGTTTCTTGGCGGCTTGACATCCATCTTTGTCGGGTTCGACATCTTCCGGCCATGGTCCACCAAAGGCTTCGTTACCAGTTATTTCGGCCTGGCGTGGTTCGTGGTCATGTTTGCTATTTGGAAGATTTACAAGAAGACCACCTTCGTGAACCCTGCAACGGTCGACATCTACGCAGATGGGAAGAAACAGGCGGTGGATCAAGAATGCCGCTTTTGGGAAGAAGGTACCGGCGAAGAGGCTGATAGGGAGGCTTTGAGGAAGAAGCACATTGTTGTTAGAGCTTGGGCTAGATTTTGGGGAGGTTAGAAGACTCTCCTGATTGGGGCTGGTGGGGGCAAGAAGATGTGAAGTTATCGCAGCAAACCATGTTATGTTCTTCCGGATATTTGATGCCTCCGATTCCGGCCGCCCCACCAAAAGTAGGCTGCTGACGCAGCAACCCGACCGCCAATCAAATCAATGCCTTAATGGCAATATCGCGATACCTTCAATCGTGCCTTCAATCGTGCCTTCAACGATGCCTTCAACGCCTTCAATTGTCCCTTCAATCGTGATGCCTTCAATCGGAGTCATAGCCAAATGTGGAGGCGACGGTGCTTGACCGTTGCCACTACTTGATGTATGTAGGGCGAGCTTGTGGCCTGCCGGGTTTGGATTCGTTCTTTCAACAGCGGTTCCTCCAACGCCAAGTCGGATTTTCGTATTCCGATTTTCTTTTTCCCGCGTTGTAGCTCCGTTACTCGCCTCTACTTCCACTCGGCCGGAACCAGGCACCTCTTCGGTCTCTGCCAGATTCGTTTATTCATTACTACGTCGTAATCATATTTCGGAATACGAGTTGCTTGCACGTGACGGAGCTATACGAGGAGAACGTCTAACCCTCCAATGAGAATGAACCTGGATCGGCAACGAATCCCAATTGTCCAGATCCGGAACTTCGTCGCTAGAGTGATGGATGGCGCAGCAAACAAGCGTCAGCCCACTAGGGAACCAACCCCTGGCTAACACTTGTGTGTGAGCTCAGTCCTCTTGTTCTTCCACAGTTCCTGGCTTCCACCCTTTTCTGCGAATCCCCAGTTACTATCGACGCCGGATTTACTGTGTCGACTCTGCAGCCTTACGACTCATTATCGATTTGTTTGATTCTTCATTAACAATGCGTACAATACCTCATTTCTTATCCTTCCTGTCTCTTGTACCTAATGCATGGGCTAGAGTCAAGTACCTGGTATGCAGCTGAAGATCCCAGCACACATATAATTCGAACGATGAAAGAACGTACTAATCAGCCTCAAAAGGGAATTGCGATACCCGGAATTGACTTTGGCTGTGCCATCAATGTGCGTACCCCTTTTCCCCAGTTACCCAAATTTGCGACTTACATCTCGGCAGGGCAGCTGTCCTCTGTCTACCGTTCAGTTCCCGTTGACCGAATTCGGCGGAGGCGACGGCGAGGGTCAAATGAACCATTTCGTGGAAAACAGTGGCATGAATGTCTTTCGTCTCCGTAAGTCTTGTCAGCCCAAATTCACACGTCTCGCTAACTCGCTATCTATTAGCTACCTCATGGCAATATGTTGTAAATCATGAGTTGGGCGGCATGCTGGATACCACCAATTTTGGCAAATACGACGAACTCATGCAAACCTGTCTGACAACCGGTGCTTACTGTATGATTGATGTTCACAACTTTGCACGATGGGATGGTGGCATTATCGGGCAAGGCGGGCCCAACGATGATGACTTCGTTCATCTCTGGCAACAGCTGGCCACCAAGTATGCCAAGGAGGACAAGGTCATCTTCGGCATAATGAACGAACCCCATGACCTAGATATCGAGATCTGGGCCGAAACCTGTCAGAAGGTCGTGACAGCTATTCGAAAAGTTGGCGCCACTTCGCAAATGATCCTCCTTCCTGGCACCAATTTCGCCAGCGCCGAGACATTCGTGTCATCGGGCAGTGCCGAGGCTCTCTCCGCTATCTCAAACCCCGATGGCAGCAAAACTGGCTTGATCTTAGATGTCCATAAATACCTGGATATCAACAACTCAGGAATGCATGCGGAATGCACGACTGATAATGTTGAGGGTTTCAAAACTCTGGTTGCTTGGCTAAGGAAGAACAAACGCAAAGCAATGGTCTCGGAGTCCGGAGCGTCAATGGACCCTTCTGTACGTGATGGGCCGCGCAAGAATCAAGAGTTGAGCTGACTATCCCTAGTGTTTCGAAAAGTTTTGTGCACAGAACCGGTTTATCAGCAAGAACTCCGATGTCATAATAGGCTTCGTTGCCTGGGCGGCAGGTAGTTTTGATACCTCATACGTCTTGACTCTAACGCCGCTTGGCTCTTCTGGCTCATACACCGACACTCAGCTCATGAAGGAATGTATTATTAAGCCATTCATCCATGACGCACCGCGAGAGACATCGACTTTAGCATCGTCAAAGTCGTCTCGTACCAAAGCCCCACATACCAAGTCAGCAGACACAACCGAAGAAAAGGATTCCGAGACACGAGATTCCGAAACCAAGACAGCCAGTGAAGTTCCGACACACACCAACAGCCGTGCTGCTTCGAGCGACGGGATATTCAAAGAAGGAAATGCCCTCGCACCGTCCCCCAGTGCGGAAGACTCGGACGATGACTCGGGATCGCAACCCAGCGCAACAATATCAACCTGGGGGCTCATATTCTCGATACTGAGCTTGTTTGCGATCTCTCTTTCACTCTAGTGGTTCGGCTGTTGTCCGCCATAATTGTATGCACCTCGTACGCACATAGCACGTATCTTGATAGACATAAATATAATATATACGTTTCAAATTGCGTAGCACCCATTACTATTTTTTTGAGCTAGATCTGTTATAGGCTTATCCCCGTTATTCAGTCTTGTAAAAAAGTATAACGCCGGGAGGTATGCCTAGGGTATGGTCCATGATAATAAAGGCTTGGCCAATTGGTCTATCTGTTTCATACAACCATGCATGGATCTTGGGGATAGGGATTGTCTTTTTCCCAGTTAAATCTCTTTGGTCAAGCCGATTGGCTCTCTTACAGATGATAGTGAATAAATATTTAGTATTCTCGGTATCACAACTATGTATGAATTGGACGACCACATGGGAGATACGGACACTCGTCGCTAGCTCTGACATGGGGACATAGGTCTCAGCGTTGCAATTTCACTAATAGTTAAATGAATATTTCAGTGCAGCTGATGCATATGAAGGTTAAGGGCAGACATTCAAACCGTAAACATGTTGTGATCAACGACAACACAGACAATCATTGCAGGACCCTGCCGTCATTCAACTCTGCCAACTTATTGTGAATTGGTAAGTCTAATGCCAAAGAATCACTGCAATATAAGGCTCTCTGGGGTATAAAAGGCTGACCCCTCCCCCGAGAGAGTCCTGTTTCTTCTTTCTTTCAACATCCACACTATCTACTATCAAAGATTCGACCCCTACCACATATCAGCCACCACTAGCACCAGAACAGCCTTCACAACACATAGAAACACACAACCTCCATTACACACAGAGATACAAAGCCTCCTGTCAGCCCGTGGTCTACAGTCAAGATGTGCCACCTTACTGAGGTTTTCTACCGCTGCCAACGCTGCGATCGATCGGTAGGGTGCGAATATCGAATCCAGCGATGTAGTAAGGCGAAGAAGAAGAAGGCCGAGCGCTGTCCAGAGGAACAGTGTACTGAAAACGAGACCACAGAGTGGGTGGGATGGGATTCCTGCGAAGCATGCGTTGCTGCATATAATAGGGGGGAATTCGAGAACAAGGTTCGGAAGACTTAGACGCCTGTTCTAGGTCACAAGGGCTACAGATGTTAGCTTGAATACAGAGTCTGGGACGTACTCTTGGTTTCCACCATTCCTCGGAAGCCAAGGTACCTTGTCCAGTAGACACTTTTCGCCCCGAATTCACCACAGCTCTTGTGAGACCAGCCGACTTTGTGAGTTAGGAGATATTCGCCATCCGTGATTAGCGAATATCCTGCAGTCGCCATATAATAAACTCCATCATTAGAGCAGACATGTATCTATCACCGACTCTGTTATGCCTATCTGCCTAGTTAACAGGCCGTCGAAACTACATTAAAAGGCCCAACTCGTAGAAAGGCTAGCAACACACCAGCTAGATTTAGAATTGGACTCAAATGCGACATAAATATTTTCTAATCACTCGTTAACTAAGGACATTGTCCGGCCCATTTCCCTCGGCGTCTATTCAATTTCGTCAGTGCCCAAGTCGCCTTAATTGCCGCGATAATGGGCCAATTGTCATGAGACTGTACGTTGATGGAAGATCGGCATGAAAGGCACAACATTGAAACCTGGACAGGGGCCACTCCTTGCGATTTCATTCCCGCCATTGGACCCCCGAACCGCGCCCGTCCTTTAGTTGAGGCAGTGTCGTTTCATGCTGGGGAGTGCGGCGAATGAATGTACCCTGCTCTCTCCACTGGTGCGACAGAAATAGACGACAGCACTGCATTTTTATCCGTCGGTGTGCACAGCCCGTAGCTCCTGATGGTCGATACTAATTAATTCTCGTTCTTATGAGTAGAATAACCCCCGGCAGCTTCAGTGCGTTAGATCAGCAACCATCTTTGTTCATGATTCCATGCCCTTCTTATTTCTTGCATTCGAACTTGCAACTCGCCCAGCTCCTCGTGTCACCTGAGTACCTTGAAAGACACAAACCAGGTGAATGCAAGAGTTCAACAAGCGAGTGCAATTTCTTGCCAGGCGCCTCAAGCCTCAGTCACAACGATGAATCGCACATTGGATTTCGACTCCAGTTTCAAGTCAAGCCAACTCTCCTCACCTCCACAGTATATTTCGCATTCCAATTTAACAGTTCAAGGTACATGATGGCATCGATAGGCATCCCCATGCTCATCGGATCAGCCAATAGTTATCCCTCCATCGACTTCTCGCCCTAACAGACACTACAGAGCCAGAGCAGTCAGCATCCCGACCTACGAGCCCACCATCCCAGGATAGTAGGCTCATTGCTGCAGGACCACGGCAAGAAGCCTCCTTTATTCGGTGGTGGATTCTCGAGATCAGCTGCTGCGTCATCGCCGTAGCCAGTCTGGTGGCACAATTTGTCGTCCTGTCACGCTATGATGGTCGGCCTCAATCTAGCTGGCCAAGCGAGGCCCTCACCCTCAACGGTCTAATAGCCATTCTCGCTACCATTTGTCGAACAGCATTTATGGTTGTAGTTGCGTCAGTTCTCATTCAGTCAAAGTGGAACCAGTTCTCCAGTCGTCATGGGGACCGGAACTCTCAACTTGGTGACTATGCCCTCTTTGACGAGGCGTCTAGGGGGACGTGGGGGAGTATACAGCTTCTTTGGAGGTTCAAAGGAGGGTAAGCTAAAGACTTCGCTACCCCCCTTGAGTGTGAAACTGACAAACCGCAGTCATTTGGCATGTCTTGGTGCGATACTGTCCATCTTTTCAGTTGCTTTTGGTCTATTTTCGCAGCAACTCATCACAGTACGCACCAGCGTTGTGACAAATGAATCTGCGGGAGACATTGGACAAGTTGCCCGTGGGACCTTCGCAAATACCGTCGTCGGGACCGGCAATAGTTGTACGTTCATCAACGCTCTTACTCTCCCACGAACATCCCTTTTACGCCCTTCTGGAATTGGCGTCGAGTGCTGACACTTGTTAGGGGAACCTACCACTGCCACCAAATTAACCACTTACAACGGGTTCATGGCCTCCTTTATCGATGAACCTCAAGTAACTTGCCCAACCGGTAACTGCACATGGCCCATCATTCCCACAGTCGGGGTCTGTGGCGCGTGCGTAAACATCACAGACGAGATCAAGGTCAAAAGCGAGAACAATCAATGCACTCTTTCGGTCCCAGGTGGTCTTGAGATGAAAGGAATGTGCGGGTATATGAGGGGAGGAGCTGTATTCACTGTTGGCCCTGGCTCCGGGCGCGTCTTCTCTCGATCCCAGTCTCCCCAGACGCCGGCACGCAACGCCACCAATGTCTTCGCTGAGTTCGGCGCCCTAGGCATCCCGAGGGAGCTATTGAACGGGGGCACGGCCATGATTCACTCTCTCGCCATGGAGTGTGCCCTCTGGTATTGTCTGCAGGCACGCAATGTGAGCGTACGCCTCGGCGTCCAGCGGGACGAAATCATCGAAACATGGACCGAAGTAGATGACACCCCAGCTGCTGAGGCGCAGTTCAAGAATATCACGTTCGTCAACATTCCCTCGTCGTTCAACATCGAGCCCGACCAAGCTCACGGCATCTCGATGGGACAAACCTTTGGTATGCGGTCCTACCTCAGAACTACCATCGTCGGCAACGTTACTCTTGATCGAGCGGGTGTGGTTGTGTCGTCGACAGACTATGCTGAGGGTCTTCAAAACAGCATCACCGATATCCATTCATGGTTGGAGAGACTCACGACCAGCATGACAAATAACGTGCGCATGAACAGTACTGCCTTGGCTACAACAAACAAGCGGTATCAAGGAACTGCATTCTCGAACCAGATTACTCTCGTGGTGCGCTGGCAGTGGATGGTCTATCCGGCTGCACTCGTCTTCCTGTCCACGGTATATATGATTGTTGAGATGGTTCGCACGTCCAGACTTCGCAACATGCGGCCGTGGAAAGATGACCCTCTTCTACCTCTTTGCTTAGAAGTGGATGAGAGTTTGAAAGCGCAGGCCAGAGAAGGCCTGACTGAACCCAGTGGCATCAGGAAACGGATAGATGGGTGTTCCGTGGTATTCAAGAGGTGGGATGACGGCTTCCCAATGGGCTTTGTCAACTCAGACAATAAGACGGGTGAATCCTGAGCCAGCGAATTCTGCTGCGGAGAGCTCGATGCGTAATTATGAATAAATTGCAGCTTTACCAAGTAACGCACTATTTCGATGACTAGCTGAAATCCTACGAATAAACTCAAGACTCATTCTTGCGTTTAAGGTCTCTTAGCCATCCATTCACCTTCCTTTCTTCTTTAATGCACACAGGTATGTCAAGGAACATGGCAATCCAACAGATCAAAACACAATCGAGGCATTCAGTTGGCACAATACCATAGTGGCAGTTTTCATGAATATCATCATGGCGGTAGACACTACACTAGAGTTCTGCATTGATTCAACGTTGTCTCCATTCATCCAATCTCAACAACTTCTCATTCCCTCGGCCAGATCCAGGTAACACTGAAGAACGCTTCATCGCCACCTCTTAACGCCCAGCCATTACTCACAAACTGCGATGATGGCCTCCATTGGAATGCCCACGCCAGGGCCACCATCTGGCATCGTGTAAGTCTCTGCAACCGCCTCGATCCTCTGGAAAACGCTATGGTGAAATCTTTCCTGGTCTTCCTCAGGCCAATCCTTCCAGAGCATCCGGAAATATGCAAGAAGGAGATCGCGCAAATCCTCGAGTGAGCTCCCTCCATAGTGGACCTTCAGCTTCCTCATCTGGACACTTTGGAATCCGCCATCCCTAAGGCACCGCTCGACGTGCCCGGGATCGAACCAAACCTCTGGGGTAGGTAGTTTAAATGGAGGGTCGTCTGGTCGGACTGACTTCTGAGCAGGATGAATGACATTCTCAATATAACCGAGTGCCGACCAAGAGGTAATGATGGCAACTCCTCCAGGCTGCAGAGTCCTGCGGAGTTCCTTGGCTCCCGCGAGTCCGTCGGTGAAAAAGAGTATCCCAAGATTCGTGATGCTGTGTGAGAACTTGTCATCCGGGAACTCCAACTTTTCGCCAGCCATGACGGCAGCGCTGAAATTCCCAGACGGATTCAAGTCCTTGATTTTCTTTAGGCAAACATCAACCATGTTGGGTGCGGGGTCCACGGCGTAGATGCTTGGCTGGGCCTTCTGATGCTTTTGACAACGCTGGACAATCTCTTTGGTAACAATTCCAGTGCCGCAAGCATTGTCGAGGACGATTCCATCCTCTTGGTACATGGCTGCCAGTTCAGGAAGTTCCAAGAGAGACTGGGCGAGCTCTCGGGTGCAACCGCCCGTCGACTTCTCATACTGCGCTGCGGTAGAATCGAAATGCCCAATGGCAGTGGGTGCCTTGGACTCGGACATTGCTTTAGCAATGTTATGAAAACAAAATGATATTGGAGTCTTTTTTTTTTGTCCCTTTATTTCTTGAGGAGGATAAGAAGTGTCGTGTTAACAGAAGATGAGAAGGCAAGAACCAAGAGTTGTTCTTCTGACGACTAGTCCTCTCAGGACAGGATCCAGCCTGATTTAAGCTGGGCAATTCTGAGAACCCTGATAGCCAGTAGGCATCCCCTCTGAAGATCTGGCAGAATAAGTAGAAAGGTATTCTCAAGGATTAATCCCTGTCCATCTCTCAGGGTTCTCCACGAAGTGTCTTAGGCATCTGGATTGTTAGTTAGGTATCTCTCGGCACTTTCTTGTGAACCACAATCACAAACGGAGACATCTTTTGTTGTCAAATATTCCCTTCGTCGGTCTTGGTATCGTCTACTTAACGCGTCGCTTGACCTTCCTCCAAAACTCAAGTAATAAAGAAGCTCAAATACATTTCCAATATCGCATGCAAATGCCAGAATTTTAATCCACCAGACAATCCTGCGAGAACTCAAAAGTTACGCAAGGTTGTTCTCACTACATCCAATTCTTGGGTTCGACGTGTTAATCTCAAACGGTTACAAGGTTGGTGACTGCACCTCCGTTACCCTCATTGTTTCCGGAGCCCTCCTTCTCATCGTTGCTGTCAGTCGAGGCATCGGCCTGGACTTCGGGGACACTGCGGCGACGCCACCACCGGTCGTCAACGTATCGGAGGGTAGCCAGGCACAGGCCCAGTGTGAGCACACCAATGTTGACGCTGAATCCCCGGCGATAGCGAGGCGCGTCGTCGCTCCGGAAGATCTGTGCGCCATAGATACCAGCAATATTGGCGCCCATGATGACCCTATTTATATAGTGAGTTTCAACTCGGGAGCATGCGTCGATGAAATAAACTTACATGGCCATCGCAAGTGCTCGTTCCTCCGAATCATCGCAAGTAAGTGACATCCAAGCAATGTTCAGTGGGTGAGAGAATGTGCCAAAGGTCTGGGTCCAGACAACACCGAAGTATCGTACTCCTCGAAGGCTGATCTCAGTAAAGATTCGGTTGAACACGTAACCAAGAAGATGCATGCTCAGGCCAGCCATGACAGTCTCTCCTCGTTTGTTGCTAGTCGCAAGTTAGCTCTGATGCCTCGCGGGTCGGATGATGTGAACTCACAAGTGATCCGAGACGTAACTGAATGAAAACGACACCGGGATTTGAAGGAAAAGACCAACAGAGGCCAATGCGTTGCTAGAAAGTCCGCCGAACCCAAAGCTCTTGACGATGGAGGGAGAGTAGGTATCAAAGGCTCGCTGGGGTCCATTGTTGCAAAGGGTGACAATAACATGGACATAGAGGCGCCAGTTGGAGAACTAGTTAATCTGCAGTCAGCAATAGGACAGAAAGGCAACCAAATCAGTGTCAACTCACCGCCTTCCTGAAGGCAGACAATCCAATCTTCTTCTTCTTCTTTCCCTTCATGGGGTCATCAAGAAGAACACGGGTCTGCAAAATATGAAGCTCCCGATCCGTGAAAAATTTGTAGCTTGGCAAAAAAGTGCTTCGAGGGTTCCTGAATGAATCGGGAAGACAGAAACCGAGGACGAAGCCGCTGAGAATGGTGAAAGCACCCATGAGAGCGAAAAGCCAGAACCATCCGGCCTTGTCTCCAACACCTCGCATGTGAAGGATACCGTATGCTAGCAGCTTAGAGGAGGCCTGGCCAAACTGGTTGCCAAAGTAGAAGAACATGACTCGCTTGGCAGTCTCAGACCGGGTGTACCAGGTCGAAAGCGTCCACAGGCCACCGGGGATAAAACCAGACTCAGTCATCCCCAGAAGGAAGCGGGTGGCGATGAAGGAGCCATAGCTGTTCTGGAAAGCCTGGAAGGTACTAACAGTACCGAAGAGGAAGAGCTGAAGTGTGAGCCACTTGCCTGGGCCAACGCGATAAAGGATCATGTTTGAGGGGATCTCAAAAAGCACAATGCCGAGTGAGAGCATCTGCTGGCCCACATTGAACTCGTTCTGGGTGACACCAACATCCTGCATGAAGTTGTCGGTGATGGCGTTGGCAATGTTGCCTCGATCGAGCTCTGTGCATCGTGATGGGTTAGAAACACTTGCAACCAATGGATGCGGGGAACACGGGGGAAGCTCACGAAGACAGAAGAATCCGAGTGTCAAAAGGGGCATGATAATAAAGTCGAGCCTGAATTGAGCGGGTGGTCAGAATCGCCAAATGATCCACAAGGTGCCGACGGCCCGAGACACTACTCACTTGCGCTTGGCTTTGAGCTCCTCTTCCTTGGTCCAATCGACACGCAAGGTGAGGGCCTCCTCATCATCCTGAGGAGGACGGAATTGGGTCGGATCCGACGACTTGATATCGAGCTTCGTCATGGTTGTAGAAGTGGTTGTGTTGCTCTGATGCTTCTGGAGAGAGAAGAAAAAAGGTTGTTCAAACCGTACTCTGGCCGTCCTTTTCATTCTTTTCGGGCCATCGCCAAGACACACCCGCCAAGCCAACTTGTCTGAACCCGCCGTTCGTTGTGGATGGCCTGAGCAGCATGGTGACATGGCTTAATCCGAGCACGCAATCCTCAACTACCGGAGCCGCAGTCTTGATAGGACGCTTCTTGCTCTACTAGACGCTAGTGTGTGGTCTGGCCAAGAGCCAAGAGTCTCCCTCGTCTCGCCATCACCGCCCCCGATTTGTTTTCCGTGGGGGCTTGTAAAAAAAAAAATGACTCACGGGACGAGGGTTCGCATGGGAGCTCCAATGGACGGGCCGTATCTGGATGTTCCCGAGAGGCAACCTGGGACAACTCCCCGCGTGTCGAGAGCCCAGATGAACTCCCCGTTGATGGACTCCCCGTTATCCCGTACTCCCCGTCGAACGATCTGCATATTGTGGCGCCCCGGGGGGGATTTGCCAAGTAAAATGACCACATTCACCAAGGCTTCTACTTCACAGCTGAACGACCCCCTCCCCCCCCTTCAGATCAACCAAGATGATAGTTTCTCTTCTACAATCCAGGACTGTTCTCTGAGACCGTAGAATCACCTGTGAGGATCCCGATGATGAGACACGGTCATACGAGCCCCGTCATGTCCCACTCAGACTGTCCTCCCACAACCCGTTCCCGCCCAGCTGGCCAGGGCCCTGCCGTGACTGCGCGGCCTCTCCTCTGCGGGGTTACAATTGTAGTTAAGCTTAAGAATTGGGCCGCTTTAGTTTCTTGGGCTCTAATTTGTGGACCATTCAGCGTCGACACGTATGGCCTTGTCTCCCATGCTAATGCAAGCGGTGGTCTCTCCTTGTTAGCGCCGGAACCGTCGGTGGCTTGTCGCCTTTCTCACGAGTTCCGAAGTATGGCGAAACACCTCCTCTTATGAGATAATGGGCTAGAACAGGCAGAGATCGTCCTTTTTCCCATCTCCCCGGTTCGCGTCGGACTACACCGAGTTCGTCCTTTGTCCAGTCAGCTCCAGCGAAATCGTAAAGCTCCATTTGCGCAATGCTTTCTGTCTCATAATGGGAGCATGGCCCGCCGAATGATCTTCTCTCTATCTAAGTTTACAGGGGGAACCTGCTCTGTAACTCCCCGCCCGACAGCCCGTCTCCTGTTCTCTCATTTCCTCACCTGTTCAACCCTGTTAGTTCCGGATGTCGCCATTTCAGCCTCGAATCTCTCCTCCTCCCCCCTGTATGTTCTAACGATGTTGTCGCTAGCGTCTTGGGTGACAAGGAGTTGTGTCCTTGGCGACTTGCGTCGCCCAGCGCGGCACGGACAAGAAGCACAAGAAGCGAAATCCGGCGAGATGGTTGCTGACTCCGCTTCTGTTGCTTTTTCTATCCACAACCCGGACATGCTCATGGAGTCCTTTTGGGAACGATGGATCTCGTTTCTTTTGGGTAATGGAGGCGTTGTTGAAGGCTTGCTACGCCATCCCATCGTGTCAATGATTCGACATTCTTAACGCATGCTAGACGCATGCTGGCAACAAAACATGTCGCCCACGGTGGTCTGCCATGTGACAAGGGTGTGTCGATCGTCACTCTTCGCCCATCATCGATCCTCCGCACATCACACACTGCGCTTCTGATTTAAAGCTTATAGAGAGCTTGTAGCCACTTCCTGAAGGGGCAAATAGTGCCCGTAGACTAAGCACCCACGATCTTGGTGGAGGTCCTCTACAACACCAACTTCCTCCGCGATAAGACTCGGCGCCGATCTCAACGCAAGATCGAGACTCTTCGCCCCTCCAGCCCGCATGAGCCTAGAGATTGAGTCTGGTCGCGAGTTTCTGGGGGGGTGGGACCTTGCCGCGTCGGCAACTTCGCCATGGTCTTCGATGTGCCGGGACGCACCCAATCTCGCACCGGTGCCTTGGTTGAGCCATAAGCAACCTGTATACGCTAGAGCTGAATGAATCACATCACAGAAGCCAGCTATCTGGCTCGGCCGTGTGACCAACAAATGGCGAATCAACCCAAGCCACCTGGGTCTCGGCCGGTGACAGACGAGAAAGTGGATTGTGCCATCCCATCGGGTCCCGTCCACGTTGAACTAGACATGAATTAGTGAGCAATGGTAAAAGTCCTTAGCCTTGCTGTGTTGTTGATTCCTTTTTCGACTCTTGTCTTCAATATTTCTACCGTTTAGGCATTCATGAGGCGTCGGTTGATGCTTCAAAATGCACTGATTGACTGAAAAGTCAGGCCATGATAAGCTGAATCTAGATTCCCTAACAATGATTATCTCGCCGGCAGGCCACACCCCCAGCCCCAAGGTCTCGCGTCATTTCGACCCGAACTTGCGAACGATGCAACCACGAATCCTGGAGAAGCTGATTCACGAATTGTTGCCCCCCAGGGCGCCACCATCACAACCTACTCGCAGATTTCATGACACCAACTTTGCTTTTTACATCTAAATCTCCACCATCAGCTAGATGGGGCATATGTCTGCCTGGAAGGAGACGCCCTCCAGACTGGATGTGGACAGCTCAGGCACCGGACTTTTCTCCTCTCAAGACCTAGCCTCATTTAGAAACTACAGGTCACGCGGGCTCCTTCAAGGCCTTCGGTCTGTGCTTTCTGGAATAGCGGCTAAAAAGTTCAGCAACTAAGGTTGGGCGAGCCGAGCTACTTCCAGTTACGTCCTCATGTTGAGCCTTCTTCCGAAGTCCCTGCAAAACAATTTGAACCAGCTCCCCTCGGGTAGTGCTCCCCAAGTCAGCTTGCAATCTACATTGGCCGGCATCTATGTGGCGGCATATTCAGCCCTGAGCTTCCAGTCAACTTCAACAAAGCAAACCCAGGATTCCAGAGAAGCGACTCTCGCGGGCAAGACACATGTGACACAACATCATTTCGGACAAGCAAACCCAGACTGCCCTCTTGAAGATGTATCGCAGGATGAATGGACATCCCAAAGTCTAAAAATCCCCTTCTTTTACTTAACTCACCTGAAGAGCTCAATCGTAGCGTGTCTATTACTCCCGGTTCCCTCCCTCGCTGCAATCAAGGGTCAAGGTGGATATCCTATATCTGGTTAATTTATTGAGCTTCTAGCCCCCATCATCACTAAGCATTTTAATTAGGCATCGAGCAGAGTTCAGGCACGCCACGTACTTGCGAGTACTTCAACGTAACTGCCCCTATTAAAAGGGTCCGTCAGGGTCAAAAGTGTCACAAGTGTCAGATTCTTCTCAATCACGCAAATTCCCCGTCCAGGGTTTCCACAGGGTAGTTGAAAGAGCAGAACCAGAGATAATACGCCCTATGCTGCTCATACTGGATCATAGGCCTTTCCGGAAATACTTTCTATTGCGTGTTGGTGCTACTTTGGAAGGCAACTTTGCTCTAAATGGCGAAGGGATAACCAGTTAGTCCTCAATACCACTTAAACCTAGAATGTCCCTTTTCCCATTCTCTCTGCTCTAATTTTCATTTTTTTGTTGAAGATCCTTTGATTCAGGCCGGCTCCGGGCAGCGCCCCTTAACATAAGCAAGTTCAGAACTTCATGTGCGTTACAGCGATAATTAGGAACAATCTTTGACGTTTATGCCAATTTCAAAGTTCTCCGTGTTGTCTACTTTCTGCCTTTCAGTTGCAGTCGTTTTCAATCACATCTACAAACTGTGTTCAGGCGTGTCTCGCCGTGAAATTCCACAAAATGCCCCATCGTCGGTTCCATCATGGGACAAGCACTGAGGGGACCAAGCGCCTCAGGAACACCCTTCCGATATATTTCCTACTAAAGAAAGCCTGTTGAAAGAAGACTCTATACCTTTCTTCCTTTTGAGAATTCGCTAGTCTCGAGTGCGAAGGCTAACAGCGACCTAACTTGTGCTGATATTCCATTGTGGCTTTGATTCTGTGTGTAATTTTGGCTCAAATCGGGCGCGAATATGGAGTCTCCTCTATCATCTACCCGTTCGAGCCACTTTTTCCAGTTGTTTTAAGCTTAAAATGAACTTGGTCGAGAAAAATGATGTCATCTGTCGTCGTCAGGCTGGTGACCACCATCACGAATCAAGCGCCGGATATGATGACAGAACCCTACAATTACTAATTGAGTTTGCTGTTGCTATTGCGAATCGGGTATATTTCTGGGCGTAGGGGAAAACAGTCCGAATGAAAGAAACACCGAGTAAAACAGCGAAGAGTGGGAGATATTGGGCTTGGTAGCCTAGCAATCTCGTACTCACAATACCAGAAGCGATTAGTACTCCGAGTGAGCTGGCTGGTTCCGTGGGCTTCTTGTATAGAGATAGTCATTTGAAACTCACGGAAACAAGTAAAGCCAAGGGTTGGTGTATTAAATCCTCCGAGAAGAGAGCAAGTTCTTCACGTCCAGGGCACGGTAGGGCACAAGCACATACTGATGCGTCGTTATCTTGACGTCATTCCCTTTAATCCATCTTAAAATGAGATAAATTGAGAAACCATTCTTTAACGCATGAGACGCTGACAGGGTCCATTCTACCTGAGCATTTACATTTCAGTGTAGATACCAAATGTAGCTGTGCGAGGGGGTCTGAATAATGGCTACCCTAGAGAACACACGAACTCCGACTGCGGAGGTCTACAGAGGCAAGGGATTTTCGGCAGTTTTTGTTGGCCTCGCAGCCAGCCATCTTGCCACGTTAGATGTGACAAATCACATCGCATTTCTAATGAGTCTGATGAGGGATGGACAAGGAATGCAGTCGCTGCAGCTACCAAGAATACCTGTTTGAGGCGTCTAGAGACTGCCTTTTCGTGTCCCGTTGGTTGGCTGGTCTTCCAAAGAGCCGCATCGGGTCGCGCGACTTGATGCGCTTTTCCTCGACTCTAGGCAGCGCCATGCACCACGAGCACCACGTTCCATGCCATTACATTGAACAATGCTCGCTGATTGACTGGTTCAACGGCTTGAGAACCTTGAATGTAAGGCTCGTCAACCCGGAACGGAATTTTTATTATTTTTTACGTGATTTCGCATCACGCTCATCGCATCCGGGAATGGAAAGTGAGAGTCAAGTCCTGAGATAAAGAGTGGTTCCGACACGCGTTATTGCGGGTGTCATTGGCACAACTACGACGCCAGGCCTCACGGGGAAGAGATCAACAGGAGGAACGTTTTGGTGAAAACTTACTACGTAATAAGGTAATAGGTAGACCCTGGGAAAACGGTCAATTGTGGAGTCCTCCCTCCGTGCCTTTTAATTCGCCTTTCCTTTGGTGTTTCGGGGCCAGGCTGGACTTGACAAGACCCTTGAAGATTGATGGCTGGTCGTTGATTTCGTAATGAGGCTCCGGATGGAGGGTCGAAAACGCGAAAGATGTCGCGGTGAAGGATGATATCTCTGTCTCTGTCTCGCCAAAAAGAAAAAGAAAACAAATAGGAAAAGAAAAGTGGCTGGCTGGTGATAACACAATTCCTGATGGATCAGAGAGGTCTTACCGACGCGTGGTGTCTGATAATCTCAAGACAGGGAGCTAACTAGTGTGGGCACTCAGACCCCTGAACCAAGGCGTTTTCATTTTCTGTGGCAAGCTCTGGATTGAGTGCAAAGTACAGAGTGAGGATCTAGACGCTGTCCCCTTGCACTCGTGGCAATTTGATAAAACCGCCGTTGCGCCATCTGATATCATGAGGAATGTGTGTTTGCTAGGAATAAAGGCGCACACTTCCTCTGCTGTCCTCCGTTCTTTGTACCTTGGTGACTACCCAAGGTACCTACCTCGGTAATAAGGTAAGGTGCTGCTGTTTTCTCTCTTGGTCTTCAGGTCTTGGAGGGCTGACGGGCGGACCAATCTCGAGACGCCAAAGCACCTGGGCACCTTTTTTGAGCGTGGAGATAAAAAAGCTTGTTTTCCCCCTCTTCCCGCCTCTAGCGCTCGGGGCACGGGAGTGAGACAATATTGATTCTTCAAGGCACACTGACTGCGCCAGAAATGGCTGGGGCTGGGCGCTGTCTGCCCGGTCGTATGGTGTGGTCGATTGATTGATTTTTCCAAGTATGTACTCCGTACATACTTCGTACTTCGTACTCTGTAGGTAGGTATAGGGAGTCTCTCCACCAGGAGGCCACTTGTCCATGATGGACGGGATGGAAGGGATGGCTTTCCAGTAGGTAGGTAGTACCATTGTACCCCGTACCTATCTAATGGTTCCCCACCCACCTGATTCCCATTCCTGTTATCCATGCTATCACAACTCAAGTCGTCCAATTCCTTCTTCAGCCATCATACCAGCTTTCTACTTGTGTTAAAAACAGTCATTACCTACCTGGCCGTTGACTCGCCAAAACATGACTCGCTTCGCGGGAGGTACCTACCTACTTAGTGACATGCCGGCGACTTCCTTCAGAAGGAATCTCTCCATCGGGGCACTGACGGAGTAGAGGTACGTACTTCCTACCAAGAGGGCACACGGTGCACCCCTGCCCTTAGGTCAGCCATGCCCCATTAGAAGCATGGGTTCATCCAATCATGGATCCATGACATGGCTCAGAGTCTGGAGGGGTCCCAGGGATTGAAGAATCGGACACGAGCACTTGTTCCAAGGAAAGTACTCCGTCCAGATATGGAACATGGGGGCATCGATCTCCTCTTCCATGCATCCCCATCCTTCCACCTCCTTTTCCTGCTCTCTTTGCGATCATTCCTCTCCGACTGATTCTTTCTTTTCTCATTCCTTACTTTTTCCCCTTCTGTTTCATGCCCTTTGCCTCCCTCGTTGGCCTACCTTTTTCGCCAATCCGACCGACCGGTTTTCCTATTGATTCACTCGCTTTCGAACCCCTCCTCCTCCAGACTCCGCTCGCCGATCCCAACGCGCCGGCCCGCGACATGTTAAAACTCGCCCAGCCCAGCCTGATTTAAGCTATCTGGTTGCGCGTATAAACCTGACAATCTATCGATGCTCCCGTCTGAGTCTTGAGAAACGGAAACCCGACGACGATCGAGAGTCCCGAACCTTGAGCATTTGATCGCACCTCTGATCACCTACGAGCGCATACATTATATCCTGGTATTTTCGAACAGAGTGGTCGTGAAGGCGAGGGCACCCTCTCTCGCAACAAGCAGACATGCTTCACTCCTCACCAACGCTCGCTCTAGTGTCAAGGACACTACCTATAATATTCACCGTACTCCTCCTGGCGGCAGTGATTCTCAACATCATCTCCCACCCGGAGGACCCCTACCGATGCAAAGCTTTGCTCGGAGATGGCGTTCACAATGGCAGCTGGCTGCATGCTCCCGATGAGAATGGCGACCGGAAACCCTTCACCAACTGGCAGCCCAATGGCTGTATGCTCCACAAGTACTCTGGCGAGGATGTTCGCCAATGCATAGGCGAACGTCGCATCGTCTTCGCAGGCGACTCAACGACCCGCCAGATCTTCTGGGGAATGGCACGTCTGGTGAGTGGTTGCGACTGAGGATCTTCTATCTCTCGAGCTCCTTGGTTTCTTTCCATGCTTCCAGTTAGCATCGTACTCACATTTCGTCTCCATAGCTGGACCGCGAAAAGGCCAACGAGGCTCGCGACGGACCCAAAGGTCATACTGACTACGACATGGTCTTCGACGGCGTGCACATGACCTTGAACTGGAACCCATTCTTCGAGACCGACGGGCTGAATGTGAGCCTTACTCACGAGCTGGAATTGTTCTCCAAGGAAAAGCATCACCCGGTTCCCATCGAGAAGCAGAAAAGCGCCGCTCTGATCGTACTCGGCGCCGGTCCCTGGTTTGTTCTGCACCATGACAACACCAAATCACTCGAGCTCTTCCAAGATGCTGTGAATAATATCACCGACATCCTGCAACTCAACGATCTGCCTGCCTTCGGGTCCACACCTATGGATCCCGTGGATGGAATCGGCAACGAACTGTTCATCGCACCCGTCGCTCCGCCATTCTATAGTGAGCTCCCTGAAAGTCGCACTACGATCGAGGGCATTCAAGTAGGCGAAGCCGAGGCGATCGATCAGTACCTCCGTGGTATCGAGAAGGATAGGAACCTTCGGGTTCTCTGGGATTTTCCCGCCATGTCGCATAACCAACCCGAGGCCATTGTCGATCGAAATCGCACAGGCTGGCACGTTATTGACGCGGTCGCTGAAACCAAGGCCCAGATACTGCTCAATCTTCGATGCAACGCCAAACTCGACAAGACGGCTGGTTATCCATACGATCGAACCTGCTGTACGGATTACGGTTCACCATCCTTCGTTCAAGTCATTGTGCTCGGCTTGATCATCGTGTACATTGTCGGATGTCTCGCGGTTGAAGTTCTCGATATCCGAACCTCCTCCGAAACTCCTCGCCATCGCCTCATCAATATGCATATCGGTGCTTTCGCCGTGTCGCTCTTATATTGTTACTTCTCCGACAGAACACAACGGCTGGCCAAGGGTTTGAAGGAATTTGTTCCTCTCGAATTTTACATCCTCATTGGTCTCTGCACCATCGCCGGCCTAGCCACCATCAAAAAGACGAAGCCACGCGCGCCGCGAGTCCCCATCGCCGCTATTACGCAGACCTCGGTCAAGGAGGACGCTGGCATTCTCTCGCGAGACCAGACCGAGGAGTGGAAGGGATGGATGCAGGCCGTCATTCTCGTCTACCACTGGACCGGCGCATCTCGAAACCTCCCTATTTACATCTTCATCCGTTTACTTGTTGCCTCCTATCTCTTCCAGACTGGTTATGGGCACACCGTCTACTTCTTGGCCAAGAAGGACTTCTCGTTCCGCCGAGTCACCTCTGTTCTGCTCCGCCTCAACATTCTGAGCTGTGCCCTCCCATACGTCATGAACACCGACTACATGTTCTACTACTTTGCCCCGCTAGTGAGCTTCTGGTTTCTCATTGTCTACGCGACCTTGGGCCTGGGATCTCAGTACAACGACAACACTGGCGCCGTCGTGTGCAAGGCCGCTCTCGGCTTTGTCGGCATCTATGCTATCATGCGCTGGACCCCCCTCTCCAGCTGGACCTTCAGCATTCTGGAATCCCTCTTCCGTATCACTTGGAACCTGCACGAGTGGGAGTTCCGTGTCGAACTGGATGGCGGCATCGTGTTCATCGGTATGCTCGCCGGCCTGGCCCAGCAGCGGGTGAAACGCAACAGCGCTTGGTATACAAATTACAAGTTCGCTATTGTTCCTTCAGCCGCTATTGTCGTCTTCTACGTGCTCGCATGCGCTGTCAGCTTCGAGTCAAAGAACGAGTACACAAGCTTGAACCCCTACGTGTCTTTCCTTCCTATCATTGCCTACATCGCCCTCCGAAACGCCACGACCCCTCTCCGAAACTACTACTCGACCGCTGCCGCCTGGCTTGGCCGATGCTCTCTCGAGACCTTCATCCTGCAGTTCCACATCTATCTTGCTGCCGACACCAAGGGTATCATCCTTCTTGATGCATTCAAGGGTGATGGCAGTCTTCTTGGTGACCGCTGGCGTGATCTGCTCGTTATCGTCCCCGTTTTCCTGTGGATCAGCCACCTCGTCGCCGAAGCCTCACAAGGCATCGTCAAGCTCTTCATGGAAAAGCCTACGCAGACCACCTCTGACGACGACGAGGATGAGCTTAAAATCATCGAGCCCTCACTGGGCGGATACAGCCTCCTCGATGGTTACAAAATTGGCCGCGTTCGCCGAGCACTGAGATCAGTGCGCTCCTGGGGCAGGGACCTCCGCTTCCGCGTGGCGGCTCTTCTCGCTGCCATGTGGCTCCTAAACTGGGTAGGTTGAAGACGAAAAACCCTGTACTTTTTACCTGGCTAACACCCCGTCAGTTGTGGTAGACCAACCCATTCTTTCCTTTCCTGTTGTATGAACGAACGTAGATTATTTCCATATTTCCTTGTCATTAGATCGGCGCATGTATTGAATCGGGAGGAGCGGCGCTCCTCGGGCATTCTTGATCGGACTCTTCAGCTGAAGTGTCCTGATCTGGTACGATTTTTGTGCATTTTAGAATTCGAGGGACTTCAGATGAAATGTCCATCTCTGCTTGTCTACCTCCAGTATATTGTTAATTTCACTTGCGAGGCGACGGTTCGCCTCCCAACCTCTCACTTCTATTCGCCGACATGTGAATACTGTGAGATGCATTGCTTCCTGCATTACCTATCCTTACAATTAAGCTTGCGTTGTTGCCCTAAGCCTTCGCAAGCATGGTTTCGTCCTTGACTCCGTATCTAAACCCGCCCACTTCCAACAGTCCTCTCACAAAATTTTGCCGTTCGCCTCTCTTTGCCCGCCTCTCCTGCTCTGAAGCCAGTCACCATATGGATCATAACGTAAAGATGATGTCGTTCACTTCTTCGGGAGCCGCCACCTGGGTAGGACCATGTTGCTGGCGCCACCGGTGCGTCTCGGAGTCGCGGTATTGAACTATAGATGAGTTAGATCTCATGGAAGCGGAAGTAAGATGTCCATGGCATATATACCTCGGGGAAGACCAAGGTCCATCTTTTCGCGCCGTTCAGAGTCCCAGCGCGCTGAGTCTGCCTTCAGATCTTCTACCATACTCTGAGGATTTGGTCAGCATATTCTATTCTATTAAGTGTCCTTGTCGGCAGGAGATATGGGTCTCCCACTGTAGTCAATGTTTTGGGGGTCGTGACGACGTATCCTACTACAGCACCAAATGACATTGGATCCTATCAAATTGAACGAGAGCAAAGGTCAGCTATATGGCCCTGAATGAATCACGAGGTTTGAAGGCATCAGGCGATCAGTTGCCCTGGATCTATCGTCTCTGTTGAAACGCACCTGAGTATTTGGACTCCTAAGACGCTGCACCCCGGCATCATTTCCCAGGTACCGGCATATATCAGCTTGAATAACCTCTGGATCGATACCATCGCGTGATAGATGATACGCTTTCACCCCGCCGCCCGCAAGGGCTCCATGAATATTCCGGAGACGATCCGATGAGGGTAAATATTGGGCCTGAATTAATGTGCCGTCGTTCTCAATTGTTTCCGCGTAATGAGATTGTTCATCCATGGTCTCGGCATCTGAGTTTTCTTCGTCATCAGGACCAGATTCGTTACTTGATTCCAAGTCAGGCAGAGCAAAGAGAGCCAGCTGCTCCTGGTGTTGGCCAACATGGCTCTGATATTGTCGAGCCGAGTCCACGTCCACACCACAGATGGGACAAGAAAGCCCTTCCTGCAAATCCAGGGGTTGCTCGCTGAGACTTATCATCGCAGCTAGTTCCTTTGGCGTGCCTGCTCTTGCGTGATTCTGGGACACATGGTTGCTGCATTCGGATTTGGAAGAAAATGTCAGGTCACAGGCGAATGGACATGGATATACCTTCCAGTGGTTTTGCTTCATATGTTCTATCCATTTGTGTCGTCGGAAAAACTCCTTTTCTGGGGTCATGCAATCCTTGGCCAGACAGACATATGGCCGGAGATCCCCATACACATGCTTCCTTCAAAACAATCGGTTAGCTCAGATTGGCCTACGATTGACCCGTTTACTTACTTCCAGGAAGATCTATCAGTAACAGAAATGATCATGTAACAGAAAGGACACTCAAAGGGACCTTTGGATGCTTCTTTCGGCAGTGGCGGGACACGGCGTTCATTGATGTCCGTCGCAGACATGGCATACGACGTCTGAGAGATTCCAGTGTCCGAAAAGTCATCTCTAAGAGTAGCTAGCTGGGAAATCTGGATCGTCTCGAACTTTGCATTGAGGTGCCCTGGTACTGATGAGGCAATTGTTTCGGTATCGCCGAGGTGATAATGGTCAAGGCCGTGGGCTAGTTTCATCCGGTGAGCCATTCTGTACTTGAAGAACTGGCGTCGTCGACTTATTGCCTTCCCTAGTCTTTCTGCGAGCTCCGGATCGATTGATTCAAACTTGGAATACACATGCTGAATGTCAAATGGCTCATAATGAGACGTGTCTGTGGCATGTGATTCGATAAAGCGATCGTGAGGTGCGGGATTTCGAATGGCTACACTCAAGCGAAGGAGACAGTTGACCACGTCTGCTACATCGACTGAAATTTGGACCAGTTCTGTATCGGGGGGGTCGCAGTCCTCAGCTTCTTCACTGATAACAATGCCTTCGTCACTACTGAGCTGGTCCCAAGAACATTCCTCTCCGGTAATGATGGCGACGGCGTCTTGGAGGAGCCCGATCAGATCTCGAAGGAGGCTCACAACCTGATTTCGAATATGCGAAGAGTCTCGGAGACGGTAATCAAGCGAGCTCATTCCCATGCGATGCGCTCCGATGTTGCCGGACCATACTTTGAATCTGGTCTGTTCGTCTCGAACGTCTTGGGCAAAGGACGTGGGCGGATCGAGGATAACTCTTTCGGGGGCATCCACGGTGTTACTGAATAGAACAAGACAACGTGTGACATGACTAGCAATACTTTCCTCCATCATTTAACGCGGGTGGATGAAGTTTGGAATCGCTAGATAACTCGACAAAGCAAGAAGCTTCAGCGGGTGAGGACAATGCAGCAGGATTTCCCCTCAAATGCGGCTGGGGTGCAGAACGAATAAGCAACCAGTTTGAAACCGAGGGCCTTCCACTAACGTGTCGAGCCGAATATGCACATTTCCCCGCTCGAGCTGAGGTCCGCCATGCCCAATCTCATTTTGAGGAGCACACGGAGGGACTTTACTTGTCCTTCCCATCCCAAAGACTATCCTTGAAACTCCCTCGAACATGTCTGGATTCGAAATCGCAGGCATCGTTCTCGGGTCAATACCGCTTGTGATCGCCACACTCGAACATTACGGTACAGGCCTCTCTGCCTTGCAAAGATGGCGCAAGTACCAGCGCGAGCTGCAGAGCCTGATCCGGAATCTCGAAACCGAAAGAATCAAACTTCAGAATGTGTGTGAGAAGCTACTCATCGGCCTCGTACCAGACTCCCAGATTGAGGCCTTAATCAACAATCCGATGGGAGATCTTTGGAAGGAGCAAGAGACTCTACGCAAGATCCAGTTCCGGCTCGGGAAGGGCTTTGAGGTTTTTGAAGCTACTGTCGGTGACCTACAGACGACAATTGATGAAATGGCCAGGCGGATAGATTCCCAAAAGGAAGGAATGGTCTCAGAGTTCAAGCGGGCGGTGTTTACGTTGAGCCGTTCACAATACGCAGATCTCATTTCTGAAATCAGAGAATGCATCTCCAACCTGGAGAATCTGACAGATCGGAACATGGAGCTCGAGCCCGCAAGGAGAGGGCGGTCTCGGGGGAAGCTCTTCATCCTGCTCCGGGCCTTGTCAGAGAGCCTCTATCGCGCTTTGGGGTCCAGTCTGAACTGTTCTTGTGAACACGATTTTGGTCTTGGGCTGGAAAGCCGAACAACTGAGGGTTTTCTAGCAGGCGACGAGGACAGGGTCATGAGTTCTGCTGTCTTTAAGATAGCCGTTTCTTATACCAAGGATCCCGAAGACACGGAGATTTGGGAAGAGATCAGGGCCAAACCCAGTACGATCGCTGCGACGGCAGCATTCTCATCCAAGTTGCCCTTTTCTTCTACTCCTTCAACCACACATCAAGTCAAGAAGACTGTACGATTTTCTGGCTCACTGGGAGGGTCATCGTCCTCATCTACAACCATACTCGTCCACGCACAGAGCAGCCCGACAAGCACGAGCCTGCATATGTCCACGCTATGTGCAACGGTAGGGATAGGTCTTCCGGCCACGGGACGTTTGGGCCTCTGCGAGAGGATCAAGAGGGGCCGAAATATTGATTCGTACGGAACCATTCTCGACGACTTGCCGATCGAGGCAAAGGTTTTTTCTTTATCTCCCATTGGGGTTTTATACGATGAAGGTATGCCCGGTCTGCCAGTCATCTCACTAAGGGAGATCCTCGAGCAAAAGGACAACACCATTCACCTGCCTTATCGAGACCGTCTACAACTGGCTGTAGTGGCCTCGTCAAGTATTCTACAGCTCTATGGTACCCCCTGGCAGCCAGATACACTCAGCAGTCGTGATATCTTCTTCTTCAAGAACTACGACTACCCCATCTACTCGAAACCCTTTCTTATGAGACAGCGGCCAAGCAGTGGCGCAGGTGCTGGCAAGGGCAAAGCAACTTCACCACCATTCTGCAACCCGGCCTTATGGTCTCTAGGGGTGCTCTTGATTGAGCTCATTCTTGGAAAGACTCTCGACTCATTGAGGACTCCACAGGAGGAATCGAGCCTCCCAACCGACTACTTCACCGCACACCGGCTCTTGGGCCAGATTCGGATGGCCAGCTCCAATTATGGAACCGCGGTCACACGTTGCCTCGGAGGCGAGTTGCACATCGACAATTCCTGTTCGGGGAGTGAAGACTTTTGCCAGGGTGTGTACTCGGGGGTCGTGGCTCTGCTGGAGAGGGACTTGGAAAATTCATGAGAGTTTCCTGCTAGACTACTAGACTAGAATGAGGAACCCGAGAGAGTGCCTGAGGAACTGTAAAGCTCAAAGAGCCATATCTCGAGAACTCCTGGTCATGCTTTCGTCTTGATTGGTCTCGACTGGCCTTGACAAGTTTAGTTGTTGCACATGCCTACCTAAATTGATGTTTGCGTGTCTCCAGGTGCCCGACCTCAGAACTACAATGACTTGTCAGAAGTCTGACAACACTAAATAATACCACATCAAATACTCCCTAAATTTCCATATAAACCTATGTTTTTTTTTAGAATACTAAATAACCATAAGAGATTCTTATACCTAAAATCTTTATTATAGAATAGAGATAATTGTAGGTAATGTACTGGAGGTGTTGTCAGACTTTTGGCGTATTATATTAGTTACCTACCAGAACTATAGAGTAACCGACAGTTTCCATACTCCATGCTCTTGCCTCTTTCCCGTACCACTTTCAGGGTTATCTTATTATATAGACGCCGAGGTCTATGACAAGTAAAGAAATTGTGCTTAGATTCTTCGGTAGCTGATTAAATCCAGGTGCTCCTAAAGCTCGGCTTCTGTGATAACCAATTACATGATGCCTTCAAGGCATGCTAACTATTCAACCGGAGCATTGTTGACAATATCTCTGGTTTTTTTGTCAGAGGCTTTGTGATTCTTGACGAAATATACGCCCAAAGACATATCAATGCACAAGCACATATGATCCTCCGGCCCAGACCCAGCCACAACACCAGTCTAGTCAGACCTTTTTCAAGTCTCGGCATAGCCATGATTAAAAGTTGTAGGCAATTGACGTTTGGTTGCCTGAAAGACTCTCTTGCATTCATACGCCTCGGTTCTCAGAGGGAAGTCCAGGACTGAGCACATTGAAGAGCACTCTGACGTGCTAAGGCACTTACCCCTCAGGCTCAAACAGAATGAGGAGTTTTGAATTCGCTCAACCCATGCATGAAAGTTAGTTTCCAGACCCCTCTCTTCACAAGGGGATCGGCGAAGCTTTCATGGGTTAAGCACCACTCTGTTTGCTGAGCGGAAGATGGTATGTCGTGGTTCGTGATGTTGGGGGGATGCGTTCGAGTCTTTTGAATTGAGTAGTTGAATCGATAGGCAACCCACGGCTTTCTCATTGTCGGGTTCACATCTCAACTGGGGGATAAACTCCTTCTGACTCAAAGGCCAATCGGCTTCACGTCGATGTTCTCACTTTCATTATTTGGCCAGGGAATAGTCGCATGTCATGTCTTCAATTCGTACTTTTGAGGGGATTCTTATCATCCCGGATCCTCCAAGCTTCCTCGACTGCTCGAGCCAGCCGAGAACCCTCTGGTCTATCTATAGATTTCTAGGTTGAGGTCTATCATGTCTATGAGGTTTTGTGTTTCATCCATATCTATCATCTATTCCCAAGATAAAACGCGGAGATCTACTCCTTGGCCCACCTCATCTCACCCTTGCGGTTGGGGTCATGCTCGACGTACTTCAGAGTACCGAAGACACTCCAAAGCTGGCCCAGGAAGCTGCGTTCGTCACTGTGGTAAAGGTTGCCGAGCAGAGGCTTGATGGCCTCGGTAGCCTCATCAGCCTTGTAAAAGGGAATGCGGCTAGGGTTTGTTAGCAACTAACTACCTCCAACGACAGGCTGAATGTAGACTTACGGGAAGAGGTGGTGAACGACGTGCTTCTCAATAATACCGTGGAAGAGGTGCTTGCCAACGAAGCCGAAGTCACGGTCAATAGTAGCCAGAGCGCCCTTGACGTAGGTCCAGGCCTCATTAGTGTAGTGAGGAACCTCGGCGTGGTGGTGGTGAAGGTAGGTAATGGCAACTGAGAAGATTGTAAGCACTCTGAATCTTGCCAATCGCTTGAAAGGTACTTACCAAGCCAGTGGTGAACCCAGAAGTAAGGAACAACGTAGAGGAGCATCACGGTGGAAGAACCCAGGGCCTTGCCAGCGAAATACAGAGCCGTGAACATCAGAGCCAGGCCAACGTCGGAGATGAAGATGAAGATGCTCTCGTTGGGGCGGAAAACCGCGCTGTCGGGGTCGAAGTGGCTCACCCGGAACCACTTGCTCCAGCCCTTGACCTCGCGCTGCATGCTACCCTTGCCGGCAGAAGCATTGAAGAACAGGTACACCTGCCAGCCAAAGAGCTGATGGAAGATGAGCCTCACCAGCTGTGCGATGGGGGTGTCCTCGAAGAGCTCGTGAAGGTCAATGCCGGCGAGGAAAGAGGGCTTGGAGCTCTTGGGCTGCGTGGCCGGCACGAAGGCCATGTCGAGGTCCATGTGGCCAGTGAAGCGGTGGTGGCGGTGGTGAGAATACTTCCAGGAAAAGTACGGCACGAGCAGGAAGGTGTGAAGAGCCCAGCCGGTGACGTTGTTCACTTTGCCATACTTGGAGAAGGCGCCGTGACCGCACTCATGGCCCAAGATCCAGATGCCGGTGCAGAACAGGCCTTGGACGAAGCCGTAGACCATCCAAGTCGCAAAGCGGAGGTACGGATCAGGGATGCTGGGGATGTAGGTGAGAGCAGCCCATCCAAGGGCGCCGACCATGGTGAAGTCGCGGAAGACATAGTAATACGATGTCACCAGCGAGGGCTCGAAGCAGTGAGCAGGGATGGCATCCTTGATGGTCTTGATGTCCGGGAACTCAGGTTCCAGAGTGACCTTGGGAGAAGGTTAGTGAACGTAGGATCAGCAGGGAGCCCTACAGGCCAAACTCGCCTTGGGGGTCTCAACCACAACGGTGGTGGTCGAGGTGCGCTGTCGGACAGACATATTGAACAGGCAGAGGCAATTGAAGCAATTGAGGACTGAAAAGACGAGCTGTTGACCTCACGATACCACCAATTGACACAGGAGACACCGTCGAGGCTGGGGAGAAAAAAGAAGTGGAAAATTTCTTCCACTGTCTTGCTCGGCTTTAACCTGTTGGACAACCCCCCTGCCTTGACCTAAACGAGCGGTAGCAGTAATCAGGGTATCCGCCCTGCCAACGGCAATCTCGACAATAGGGGTCCAGACTCCATTGCGCAGCGCAGTCCAATGGGACCTAGCCCTTGGGCCATTTAGCGGCTATCTTGGGCCCACGATGCGGGAAATCCTGGAGATATGGGCAGTGTGGCACTCGCCAAGGCATCTCAAACATCTTTAGAGCCATGGATCGGACCTCTCAACGCGTCCCAATGGCCAAAATGAGCGGTCAGCGTCCCCAGAAGTGTTGAGGTTGGGCAATGCAGCTGAAAAGCACTAAGAGAGCCAAGGGAGCGTCGCTCATCAGCGAGACCTCATGAAACGCAGATCGAGGCGCCTGATAAGGTGAAACCCACAGGAAAATCTGCATAACGCCGCAGGTCACGTTACTTAGCGTTCCTCTGCAAGGTACTATTCCCGAGTTATGAAGGGTTGTGTGTGGCTCGGCGACGGCTTGTGAAGGAGGACAATTGTGCGAGTCGTGGGCGGGCGAACGGGGAAAAAATTCAGCAGCGAGTGGCCTCACACTTTAGCCGGAAATACCTAGCGCTCATGAGTCAAGATGGCGTTAAAGCCAGAATCACATGTGATTCATTCTATTAATATGTGTGTGTTTTGCCATCCTTCAAGGTTGACCTCTATCTATGTATATACTGAGCCTGAGCCTGGTTCCCAAGTAGTTTGCGCCTCCCTTCCATTGAATGACTTGCTTCGACTTTCTTTGACTTTCTTTGACCTTCTTCGCTGACCTTACAAGTCAGTTGTCTCGCTGCCTTAGTCTTAGTATGCTCGCTTCCTCAACATCACCTCCTCTTTCCCTCTCATACATTATCGTTACATTCGTTATTACATTTACCAGAGGAAGGAGGCGACAAAGACCAGGCAGGTGTAGAGAGTCGTGGTAGTGTACTCCAGCTCGAACCATGCAGCCTGACCACCAAATGCAATCTTCTTACTCCGTGGCGTCGGGTGCGCAATCTGGCTCTTCTGGTCACGGACCAACAGTTCCTCACGATCGGGCATGATTGGCGGATCGATGGCGTACGAGATCGGAGTCCAGAGAGAACTGCAAATGAAGAGGAACGTCACCGGGGGCCAGAAAGCGTGAGTCAGTAGGCCGATAAGGATACCCTCAGTGTCGTAGTTGCTGTAAAACGAGCGGTAGGACGTCAGAACAACAGCCACGAGGGTGAAATAGACGAAAGACAGGTGGAAGAGGGCCATGTAGTTGATAAGAATGCCCCAGAGACGTCGGAACATGTTCTTCCTGAGCTTGGCGTCACGCTCATTCAAGGCAGAGCCGAGGGAACCAGTAGGCTTGAAGGCCTGGGTTTGACCACCGAGCCACTTGGGCAGGACAAACGACCGGATGAGGCATAGGGCGATATAAGGCGACATCCAGAGCTGGTAGCGGGAACCACGCTGACCGGTGTGGTATCCGGCAGGCATGAAGAGGGCGAATTCGCAGAGTCGGTTGCTGATGACGGATGCAAAGCAAGCTCGAACGAGCCATCGGAGCTGGTCCTGAGTGGCGTAGGCGACAAGGGGCTTGCCCATGACCAAAATGATGGGGATTGCGAAGAGCGAGATGGTGAGAAGAATGGTGTACAAGCTGAGGGAGGCGTAGAGGAATCCGGAGAAACGCTGAGCGAGCCTCATCTGTCGAACCTTCTCACCATACAAGCAGAAGTTGAGCTTGAACGAGGTATCGACAGTTCCAATAGCCCATCGAGTACGCTGCTTCAGATGGCTGCCGTAGTCCTCGGGGACGGTTCCAAACTGAAGGGGCTCGTGGATATACGCCGTCTTCCATCCCTTGCCCAGCATCAATGTCGAGGTGGCAACATCTTCAGCCAGAGAACCGAGGGGGAAATTGCCGATCTGATCGAGGGCCTCTCGTCTGGCGACATAACCGGAGCCAGTGCACCAAGCCACACCCAGAGCGTCCTTAATCGGCTCGATGACGTGAACGAAGAAATCGAGACTCTGTGCGAGGGGGTCGGAGGGAGGAGTATTATAGAAGAGCTGCGGGGGACACGCGAGGGCAAGCTTGGGGTCGAGGATGAGGTGAGGAACAATAGCACGGAGCCAGTCTCGTTCGGGAATCTGTGAGATGTGAGCAACTTTTTCGAGGCAATGTTATGTAGCACGAGGGCTTACCATATCAGCATCGAGAGCGGCCATGTACGTAGCCGCGCCACCGGGAAGCAAGTGAACCTGATCCAAACCATAGTTGAGGTTTCCGGCCTTGAAGTGGTGCGGCTGTCCGGGGATCTTGAGGCGGGCCATGTAATAGAGATTGGGGTAAGTCAAGGCCAGCTTGGCAACGGCACTCTCGAGACCAGACGACTTGCCGTCGTCGAGCAGAATAACACGGAATCTCTCCCGGGGGTAGTCGAGGTCACACGCGGCACGAACAGTATCCATGACGAGATCATCGTCCTCACCGCAGCAGGTAATGAAGGCATCAACCGTAGGGACATCGTTGCCAGTCAGCCTCAGCTTGGGTCGCTGGCGCTTCTTCATCGACCACATGGTCCAGATGTTGTGCATGAGCGAGGGAATGGCCACAGCAACCTCGACAGCAATAAACACCCACGCAGCGGCGAAGACCTGGTCAGAAGCATCCTGAGCCCAAATGACGCATGCCACGCGTAGGCCGAGATACGCCAAGTACAAACCAGTGCTCAAAAAGGTAAGGAGGGGGACCAGGCGGAACAGATGTCTCTTCCACCCCTTCCAAATATCAGAATCATCTCGTTTGTGAACGTGCTGGATGGAATCGTGATCGACCGATTCTTTCGATGTGCTAGGAGGAGCGGAGGAAGGCAGTAAGGCAGCTAGACTGAGGTGGCTCTGATTCTGTTCGTCGGAAGAATAGTCAGTGACGGAAGGATCGACAAATCGAATCGAAGGCGTTTGTACCATGAGGCTGGATGGTCTCCAGTCGACGGAGGAATTGGGATGTCTATGTGCCGGCGTTGCCTGTCCGCTCCTCAAAGAGGGAGTAGCCGAGCGAGACCCGGCCGGGGTTTCGTTGAAGTAATGCGGCGCCTGAGGGCTTCCACCAGCAGACAGAGGCCATTCGTTGGGTTGATACTCGTCGATGTGCGCGGGGGACGGCCGCATCGGTCTCGAGCTGTCGGTGATGGAGCGTCCCTGGGAGTCGTCGGGGTTTTGGGCTTGATATGGTGAGTAAGGTTGATACTGTGGCTGTTGCGGACTGTTGTTGTTGAAGGGGGACTGCGGTTGAGGTTCTTCTTCAAAGTAGTGCTGCTGCTGAACCTGTCGCGGTGGTGACGGTGGCTGCGGAAGTTGGTGTTGTTGCTGACGCTGGACGTCAATTTCTACCATCTCCCTATACTCCCGGTCCCGGTCCCCCTCGCCATATCCGCCATACCCATTCATTTTACCAGTGTCCGGATAGTGTTGCATGCGTCGGTCCGTGTGCAGGACGAAAGCAAATTTGGCGGGTAACCCGGACAACGTCGAACTCTAGGCGTCGTGATGAGGGCGGGCGGCTGGTTGTGTGTATGTCCTCTATGCTGTGTTGCGGTATGTTTGCGTCTCCCTTGGTCCTCTTGTAAGTGAGCGAGCGTTTAGACCAGAGGAGCCAAGCTGTTTATGCGTGAAGCGAGTGGATGGTGAGTGAAAGAATGAATACCAAGACGACGGTTCAAGGACGAGAAGAAGAGCCAAGTCGACTCAAGGGAAGATACGGATGGGGAAGGGAGACAAGGACGGCCGGGGGGTATCACCGTCACTGGAACGACCCAGTCGAACCGAACAACGCAAAAGGACAGGAAAAAGTCAGTCACGGGCTATGGAGCTATGGAGAACGGAATACTGGGATCAGGGCAGCCACCCCCCCTCGCCATCGGCGAGCGCGGACACGGAAAAGGCCATTTGGGGAGGGGGGAGGGGTGTGTACTGAGGTAATATTAGAAGTAGGTACGTACGGATGGAGAGGTACGAAGGACGGAGTAGGCATTGGATGTGCGAGCGATGATGATGTGAGGAGCAGCTGAGGGTGTGCCAAAAGAGCTGATCTTCCTCAGCTCGAGGAGAGACAACCTCGCACTCCACCTTGAACTAAGCAGGGTATTCTCAGGACTCGCCAGTGACATTCTCTCGTATCGAGAGATCTCCCTGGCGCCAGTCGACCCGCCACCGGCTTGCTATACGACTCCCGAACAAGGGGTACCCTTGACGATCAGGGGCACAACTGGATATTCAGCTGCCTGTAGCTTGGCTCTAGCGTGGCTCTGGACCAAAGTCAATGCGATCTGTTATCTGAGGACTTTGCTTCTTTTGTTCTAGACTGGGTGCGCTTCGGTTGTACCCTCGGCATATCGGCATTCGCACTGGGGGTTTGTAGTTTAAAGCCATGCACCGGTGTCTGACAAACTTGATCAGGCCATGGGCCACCATCCCCACTGAGGCATGGAACTATTTCCAGGGGGAGGCAAAAAAGAAAGAGACGAGAGGGTGTGCGGGCGTGAGTGAGTGAGGTGAGAGAAGGAAAGAAAAAAAAATAAGTCCACAAAAAAATCAGGGCGTTGATGTGCCAGCAAAGCTGAGAGTGCAGGCAAGGAGGAGAAGAGGAGGTCTCGGTTCTCCTGCAGGATCCCGACCTTTGTGATCCATGCGATGTGATACCTCTTTTCCCTCCTAGAGACCCTGTTACTTACTGACCAGCTCATTCATCAATCGATCGCTCACAGCGTTCGTCCGCCTCTCGCTCTAACCTCTGTGCAAGAAAGAAAGAGGTGAACAGAGACCCTACAGTACAGTGCAAAGCCTACCTAATTCTTGTTATTGCTTCCTTCGCTCGTTTTCCCCTTCCTCCTCCTCCTGCTCCTCCGCCTCTTTCCGCTGCGTGCGCGCGCCTCTTCTTCCTTTGTGGCCCGTCACGATGGGCATCCGATTCCTGGTCAACTTTGGCCTCTTGGCCCTCCCAATCGCCATCACTGTTGGCGTCCTCCTCAGCATCCAGACAACGCGAACAGCGTCTGGTAAGCCGCCGATATTCGCGCCCGACAATGGCGTCAAGTCGAAAGAGTATTGTCAGAAGGCTATGGGTATTCATCCCGAAACCAAAGGACAAGAGTACACACGTAAGTACCTAGTGGCTCATTCATTTTTTATCTTTACTGTCCAAGCAACCCCCAAGATTCTATGTCCTCTTGGAAGTCTTTTTTTGCGTTCGAGATCTGCCAGAGCGTTTCTGTGTATCCTCTGTGTATCCTCGGGGCCCCGGTCGAGCATGCATCAACCCGTTCCAACGTCTTGGTGTTCCTCCACATCAATGCTCGCTCTGGATGCGGTCCCCCCATCACGCACCTTGATGCTCTCGTTAGGGCCCATGACATTTTGCTAACTATCGCACAGTGAACCCCAATCAGTGGAATTGGGATGAAGGAGATCCAGGTTCTCTATGCCTAAATGTACGTGCCATCACATCACGATCTCACTTTCTTCCCCAGACCCTTCCCGTTACCCCCCCAGTCCCGGCAGTTCTTGGTCAATCGCCGTTAGCCCCATCAACCGCCCACCTTGTAGAGCCTGGGGAGTTGAACTACCTCCTCCAAGTCAATGGCTGGATATACCATGAAGTACTAAACGCTATTGCCTCAGGTCACTACGCACAACAACCGCACCTATGCTACCGACTTCACGGCGCCTAAGTGGTCGGTGACATGGCAGTATCCCAAGGGACCTGTGGACGATCCTGTCCATGCTTTCCCTAACATCATGGTTGACGGCAACGTCTTTCCGACCAAGTTGGAGAGTATCGACAAGCTCGACATTGACTTCAAATGGACCTACGGACTTGGTAGCAAGCCCGTCAAGAAGACAGACTTTGACGCTCTTGATGATGCGCTCTTCAACGCCAACGTCGCCATGGATATCTTCTTGGACAAGGACCGCAGCAAGGCAGGCGACAGTGAGAAAGCCGCCCACGAAGTCATGGTGTGGTTTGCATCTATGGGGACTGATACCCAGCCCCTTGGTTTCAACGTCGATGGCTCCAATCCCACGGCGACCAAGGAGCTCCATGGAACCGAGTTGTAAGCAACCCACCCCCGAAAACGACAACCTCACGTGCTGACCATTATCCTCCTACAGCAAGCTCTACGTGGGCCAGAACGAGAAGGGACAGAATGTCTTGACGTGGTACGTAGACAAGCCGGCTGAGGAATTCAAGGGCGACCTCACTCCGCTTCTCAACGAGATCCTCTCCATGGACCGAACCAACTTCCCATCGCCGTCTGACTACATCGGCTACATGTCCTGGGGAACCGAAACCTTTTCCGTCAACAAGGAAGTAACCTTTGACGTGCCGCATCTGTCAATAGAGATCGAGAAGTCATCTTAGCGTTAATGTATAGAATAATGAACATGAGGCACATTCTGCCTCCATTTCCCCCACGATTTCTTTGTTTGCCCTGCAAGGATCAAGGCGCAGGCGCCACACCTTGGTGAGCCCAGCAACCAAAACGCTCAGTCACTTCCAGGCCTGCATTCGGCCACGGCTGCGCCGGAAGCGCCCTGTGGCTTTTTTCCCCCTGTACACCCCCTCCCCAAGCGAGGGTTAGCGAGTGGTGACAACTTCTCAAAGCGGTCTCTCCTTTTCCCCTAGAGGTACTTCCCCCCTGGCGCGGGCTCTTGACGTGGTCACCCAAGTAAGATCTTGCGCGCCGAGCCGTCAGCACACGAGAGAGTGTGGACCACGAGTTAGGTAACGCGACCAAAGCAGGCCATGCATTCTATCACCTGAGTTGTAGGGCTCGTATAACGCCTCAAAGGGAGAAGCCAAAATGTTGCACGTTGCCCCTCTAATGCCATTGCATCCATCAACGGATGGCTCGGGGAGTGAATGCATCATGACGATTGCCCTTCAACATGGGATGAACCTTCTGCTGTCGGGTGAACCGGGAGGGGGGAGTTTCTGATGGATGATAAACAAACAACCAATGGAGGTTATGCAAAGGCCGATCGGCATGGCCAGCATGATCTCTCAGGTCGGCGACCAATGATGTCAACGCGGTGAGAGGGGGTTTAGCATGGGTTGAGACTTGCAATGTCTTGTCTCTGATCTTCAGCCCTTGGGGGGACAAGGTGCGACGGGCGTGTGTAGCGCAAACAGATTAGGCCAGGCAACGCCAGACAGAGGCGAAATGGCCAATTCGGCCGAGCGATTACGAAGGAAAGAGGAAGCGAAATCCCTATCCCTAACATCCCATTCACCCGCGTGACGTGTGGTACAGAGGGACCCAGCCAACCAGCCCTCGTCAGGCCATCGTCAGGATAGGTAACTGGACAGCGTCAACCCATCCGAGGAATCCTCCCGCCCTCCGCACGGGGTTACAACGTCCAACTCCCTCGTCAATGGCATGGGGAGATGGCAATGTACGTCAATCTGATTTACTCGGTAGCTCGTGGCATGTCACCCTTGGCAATCCTTGGCCCCCCCGGATCTCCCGCTCTGGGACATGAAGACTTTCGCCTCGCGCCCCGCCTGACTCGGAGTTGACGACGGAACGAACTTGACGGCCAAGTTAATAAGTGTGGAAAATACGATGCTTTGTCAACTTTGACCCTTTTTTTAATCCAACGGAGTACTCCGTATAGTAGCCCGCCCCGAGTGATATTCTGAGGCTACCTATCTATAGACCTGCCCCATTCTTGGTCAAGCAGATCGGACGGAGATATCTCTCCATGGGCGTCTCGTACACAGTAATTGGTATCCACGATCATGACGATGACCTCCATAATTAACCCTTGCCCTTGAGCCGAAACGTTGAGCCACACCCGCACCGGCTTTTGACAATGACACCGAAAAACAAGGCGATTATGGAGCAAGTAATAACCAGAATCCAGAAAGACAATGATTCCCCTAACTTTAAGCCAATTCCAATTGGCTCGGCAGTTTCCTCAACTGTGCCAGGATCGCATGAAAGGCGTGGCTCTCTCGGTGGTGGGTGGGTGTGGGGAGACGCTCCATGATGCCAGTTGGATCGCAGATGGTACAACACATCGGTTGACATGACCGATCGTGGAGGATACCAAGGAAATAAATCTCTCGTTTCCGCTGCTTCCAGAAGTATTTCGCGCCTTACCGTCGTGGGGCGGACATCAAGTGCGGAATAACTAGCGAGTTTGAAAAGCCTTTTCTCACGACGTCATGCCCCCCGTCCTTTTGCTAGATCCGGACTTGAGATCAACGGCGGTTTAGGACTGGATCACTGCCTGCCTGGGCTGCTGGGGCCGGTCGGGCAGCGAGTGTGCCCTAACGCAGGGGTTGATGCCCTTTCCCACCTGTACCTGCGTCCTCAATCTGATCTTGTGGTGGGACGCATCGCTTGCTGTGAGGCTCGAGGCAAGTCGAATGTTCATCTTGGCTTGACCGACAATTCGGGAGATAAGAGTTTTTTTTACCACTTGGCACATATGTAGATGCAAATCATTAGCTACGTGTACATGCTATGTCCACTTCATCGCCAACATGACATGCCTGGAGGAGTTGGTTGGTCCAAATAATGGAGGGGAGGGGAGGGTGTTCCCGTCAAGAAGAAGCGTAAATCCCTAGTAACTACAGAGTATGCAGAGGACCGAGGCAGGAGAAGGGAGGGGGGCAATGGGCCCAGAACCTGTCGACTCTGCATGTCGACTCATCCATAGCAACCAACACGCAGCAAAGCAAGTAGGTACATACAACGGGATGCATTACCGGTTCAACCCTTTTCTCCTCGGGCCGGCATGCTGACTGGAGAGAATGCGCAATGGCCGTTTCTCTTGTTTATTTTTTTTCGTTTTATTTACAGCATTGGAATCCCATCTCTCGTGTCTCCATTCCTTCATCCCTTCCAATGGGTGGTTGGTTTCCAACAGCTCCAGCCTACCCTAGGGCAAACCCATTGTCCGTCCAAGCACAGGAATCCGTAACATGTCCCTGAATGGCTGGGCTGGTCACACGACAACAGCCAGCCAGCCAGGGGGTTGGACACTCTCGCCATGCCATGCACCACCTGAATTTTCCAACAATAACAACCCTCCGTATCTTGCTGATAAACCAGGACCGGCCTGGATCGGACCCGCTGCCAACGGACGGACTCGGACCCTCCCGGGAGTCCGAACTTCCGGGATGTCCATCGGCAGGGACCGGAAACCATCACCGGACTTGTTCACGCGCGAGATGGGGAAGGGTGTATTAGTTGGTGAATGATCGATTTCTTTTTATTTTCCGTCCGAGTCGCGTGTGTCATGAAACGCGTGCCCCTTCGCCCATACCAGATTGAATCCCGCTCCGTGACCCTTTCTATACCAAAACACCTCGCTAAATAAAGAACATGATGATGCTATCCTAACAAATAATCCAGATCTGAATCGTGTCATGGTTTTACCAACCTTAGAGCCTGCTCATCCATCCTTTCGGCATGCAACTTCGTGACCGGGTTGGACATTTCGTTAAAAATCTTCCCGAGCTCCGAAAGGAGAAACGGCCCGGGATTGCATTCTCGATGGTCCAGCATCGGCTTCTCTCCTACCCGCCCAATGTCGTGAATAATCAGCGTTGTCATTTTTCGATGTAGGCCGACAATGCTGTCTTGGACGTCGGCCGGGTTGGGGAGTGGCCAGAGTCCCGCCCGGGCGAGACAGAATGTCATGGACCCGAGAATCATTGATTCACATCGATGAGGTCCCATCCATTGCGCGTGCCGGCACCACCGAGGCTTCTCATCAACGACGATGAGGTTCTCGACCATGTTTTGGAACACGTCGAGGAGCTTTTTGATGGTCAGGATGCGGATGGCTGAGATTCTTTCTGGGACACGTTCAGCTTCGATGAAGAACCACCCAACGGGTGAGATGGGCACATACCAATGATTTCCGGTGGCATTTTGAGGTCTTGAAATATGGGGTTATCCGCGACCATCTCGCCGTCGCTCTCCAAGAGCATCCTCCGCGCAATCCTTGTGAAGCAGTCTTCTCGACCGAATTCCCAGGATATCCACAAGGCTTTTGCCATGGTCACGTTGGAACCCTTCACATCCTCTTCGACGGTTGACATCCACCCGTTGATCCATGGCTCGAGAATCCGAGTGCCATCGTAGTAATTTGACAACACCGTGAGGTCATATAAGTCATCCACTGGCAGTGTTCTGGGCACACGGTTGAAATGCCCATGAGCTATGTTTAGGAATATGGCGAGCGGCAGCGCTTCGTCTTCCGGGAGCTTCACAATCCAGTCTCCCTCGCACCTCGTTTTTGCCTCGATAAATCTCCCGTAAAGCATTCGCTCAAATACGGGTGATACGCGAGCTAGGGTCCGAGAGCAGGCTGTGAATATGATGGACTCTGATTCATGTGACTGACCAACCTGCAGTTTGATATCGCCATGAGGGTCGAACTCGATTGTTTCTGGAGACATTGTTACAGCAGTCGTCGTCAGCGATGGGGAAGAGCGAGATTGCGAATCTGAAACGAGAATGGAATGAGAATACCGAATTTTGGGAGAGTCCGGGCAGGTTTCTCCTCCCTGGTGAATCCCTTTTATCGAGACTCCCTCGACACCCATCAAAAAAACCTCTTCCCGGCGATGCCTTGACGACACCCTAATAATAGAAAATGCCAAGTGAACCAGTCTCACGAGAAAGCTTAGACCAGTGGCAGTTCTCAGTCCGCTTGAGCCACGTTTCGAACACCAGCTTCCAGAAGGCCAATAGCGGCATGACCTTCCTGAGAGCGCAGTGGGCCAGTTTGACTCAGGGTGAACTTTTTTTCCCTCGACGTGAGTAAGGCAACTGCAGATTTGGCCACTGTCACTCATTCCAAGGGTGACAGGTTTGTTTTGCATGAGTAAGGGTGGCACGGGTGACGATTCAATCGTTGAAGATACTCGTTATTGAATGGAATGAATGGAATGCCAAGGATTATCTATTATTAGACGTTGGTGTTTGCGGCTTAACAAATCCTTGATCAGCCTGTGGAGGAGACGACGGGTTGGCCTTGGGTTGGCCTTACCTTATTCTTGACGGCCGCGAATAGAATGAGAAGAAGGACATCATCATCATCATCATGGGCACTTTTGTCACCCCCCATGGCCTCCATTTATTCGTGACAGGAGACATTCCGCAATCCCGGCAAAATGTCTGTCAGTTAACGATGTTGTTGCTGTTGGTTTGAGGAACACATGCAGCTACGGACGTATTCTGTGAGCGGGATGGTGGAGTGAGCTGACGGCCGCGGAGGTTCGGACGAACCGGTTGATTGAACGTCATTCATTTTTGCCCAACGTTCGGTCTTCCGAGCTTCTCTCAATCCCATAACTTGCATGTCAACATCGGTTTTACGCCGGGAAACGTCCGTCCAAGAATCATTGAATAGGCTCTCCCGATCCAATCACCCATCACCTCAACCCCCCTTCCTCATCACCACCCTGCCAAGTTCTTGATCACGTCTCCTCCATACTTCAAGCCCGCATCAATCACCTCCCAACGAATCCTCCAAACTGACAATAATCTTACCTTAAACACTGCAAATAGTGCCCAATCGGCTCCTTTGCGATCATGCATCATCACCCGTGGACCGCCCCATCCCCACGCCCTGGGCATAATAAGATCCCCAGGTCACCCTCGTCAGCCAGGGACAGGGGCGCATGAATCCGGAGAACAGCGTAACTGGGGTCGACAATTTTCGAGGGCGCGCACCACACACCATGGCCGAATCCATCATCAAGGACGAAGCTGGTGTCGCAGAGGACTGCGAACTGGACAAGGGGGATAATGCACAAGTGCCGGGCCAGGCTAAAATCGAGCTTCTTGGCCGTCAGCGACCGCCCGTCTTCTCATCCTGCCTCACCGAGGTCGGCTTCGTCAGCGCTGTCGTCGGATCGCTGATGATGAGTGAGTACACCATCAGTGGCTTCAACATCGCGCTGCCGTCGCTGGCCAAGACGCTCCGCATCCCGGATTCCGCGCGCACCTGGCCTGCCGCGGTTCCCAACCTGACGACGTCGGTGTTGCTTCTCCCATTTGCCCGTCTATCCGAGCGGTTTGGCGGGCGCGTGGTATTCCTGGGAGGTCATATCTGGCTTCTTATCTGGTCGCTCATCTGCGGCTTCAGTCAGAACATAACAATGCTCATTGTCTGTCGCGCGATGCAAGGCATCGGGTCTGCTGCGTTTCTTCCCGCAAGTTTGGCACTCCTAGGTCAGACGTATAGGCCTGGGCCGCGCAAGAACTTGGTCTTTAGTTTATATGGAGCGTTTGGGTGTATTGGCTTCTTCTTCGGGATCATCATGGGCGCGCTGGCTGCTGAGATCTTTGGCTGGAGATGGTACTTCTGGATTGGCGCAATCTGCGTCCTAATTACTGCAACTATTGGAGCTCTTTCCATCCCTTCAAACCTGGAGGATTCTAATCCAAATGTATCCATGGACTGGGCAGGCGTTTGCACCATTGTTCCCGGGTTGTCGCTCGTTGTGTATGCACTCACTGACGGCGGACATGCCCCGGATGGATGGCGCACTCCCTATGTCCTCGTCAGCTTCATCGTAGGAATCCTCTTGCTCGCCGCCGCAACATATATCCAAGGATGGGTCTCGGTTGAGCCACTATTCCCAGCCGAGCTCTTTTCTCCCAAATACATGAAGAGACTTGTAGCCTGCCTGTTCATACAGTACGGCGTATTTGGTCTCTTCCTCTTCTACTCTAGCTTCTAGTGAGTAATTTCCCCCAGTGTTTGGCGATGTGCTTGCTGACTAGCGGTAGTATTGAGACTGTTCTGAAGGCGTCGCCTCTTCAGACGGCGGCATGGTTTGCTCCTCTCCCTAGCGGCGGTCTCATCTTGGCCTTGGTTGGCGGGCTGGTCCTTCACCTATTGTCTGGTCGCCTACTTCTCATCGTCTCGGGCATTGGCTTCCTGATATCTGTTTTGCTCTTCGCCTTGATGCCCGAGGACCTCCCGTCGACTACATATGCGTACTGGGCGTATGTATTCCCTGCTATGCTGAGTGCTACCATCGGAGTGGACATCGTTTTCAACGTAACAAACGTATTTATCACGACCTCCCTGCCTCGACGACTTCAAGCGGTCACCGGCGCCTTGTGTAGTAGTCTACTGTACCTTGGCATGGCGTTCTGGCTGGGCGTGGGTGAGCTGGCAGTGACGGCCGCCATAGACCATCAAGGGAGGGAGCATGTGAGCCAACGGCAACAGTACCGGGTCGGTTTTTGGTTAGCGACGGGCCTTGCCGCCGTGGCATTGTGCTTGGTCATGACGATCAAGATGGGCCAAGCAGCAGCAGAGTTGACTGCGGATGAGAAGGCCGAGTTACAACGGCAGAGCTCAACTTGCGCTGGGGAGAGGGACAGTTTAGAGGAGCCTATCGAAGTGGCTCAATAAATTCACTACCGCAAATGCCGCGCGCATAACTGAAACTCCATGGAAGGGCAGTACAGAAGGTGATAGGGATGTGTGAACTGGCATGAAAGTGACATGGTATCTGAACTTGTTCAATTAACATTTGATCCTAACTCTTGGTCAGAACACATCGACCGGACGGACGCGTTTCATCTGCTTCGGTGGCGATTCTCACCTCAATGAATCGCAGTCGCAACATGTGGTGTTCCCTTCAGCGCCGACTCGACTCCAATGTCTCCCAATCCTTCGCTGCAGCTACCAAGACCTCTGCTGCTCGGGTTTGACTCGCTTTCAAGGCCCCGTTGAAGATTGGATGAAGGGGCATCTTGCTATTGGCGTGGTCCTCTGCGAATTCGATGGTGCAATCGGGGCCTTTCGTTTCTTTGACAAACTTGACGGCCTCGCGAAGCATGTCAAATCCCAACCCGTGATTGCGGTATCGGACCATGGTTGTCCAGCCGCGAATGAGTGCTTTCTCTCCAGACTTTTGTTCATCGGAGTTTGACTGAAGGCGCAGAATGACGGAGCCGATGATGTCTTCTCCATATCGAGCACCGATGATGGTGTCCTCGACACCATCTGAGTTCTTGAGCCAAGCAGCCCAATCTGTATCCTCAGCGATGTGGATGTATGGGCTTGTGAGGTAGCGGACGGCGGTGAGGTAAGAAATGGTAATGCCCGAGAAAGAAATGATGATGGTGCCTAAGTCATTGCGCATTCCAACTAGGTAGTATGCGATGGCTAGGATAGCGACAAAGACTGAGAGATTAAGAGGGTGGAAGATGAGCACCCTGGAGGCTAGTTGTCGCTGCTGTGCCACACTGTCCGCAATGAGCTTCAGCGCGTCTCTCTTATCTTTGGGTCGGACGAGGATCTCAAATGAGAGCGGAGGCACCTCATCTAGGTTTGGGCTGGTGGTCGACATCGCGGTTGTAGATGACGACTGAGGCTGGTCTTGGGTGAGTTCTGGGGGACTGGCGGACATGATGAGTGTATGAACGACACGAATAACCAACCCGGGGTCGTTTGACTGATTGGAGGAGCGGCCGACGACCGGGAAGGGGGGATGGAGGAGAAGAATGAAGGAGAAGGGGACGCAGATATTCTCAAGGAGCAATGATGATGCAAGATTACCGGTAACGAAAGGGGTAAGAGCTCACGAGTGGAATCAGCTCACAATCTTGAGCGACAACTGAGATGCCGGTCTCGACTCCGCTGACGAGGGGGGTTTGATGCCACTATTCCCGGGCTCTCGGCGACGAGGGGGGAGGAAGAGTGGGAGAGGGAGAGGGAGACGGGGGGCCGTGCAGAAGTCGGTGCCAAGTAAGTGGAGGCTCGGTGTCCATAAAGGGAAAACTCAATCAGCAACAAGCTTAGTCGCACGAGCAGCAATTACGACCCCTCCCACGAGCTCGGTGATGGACTTGTGGTTAAAGGCGACGACAGCATTTGTTGTTCAGCGTAGGTTTTTCGCATGTTTAATGTCAAATAGAGGCCAAAGTTCATCATGGTTGCCCATCTCTCGGCGCCAAGACGGGTCGGAATCACGCCAATCCCGTGCCGTTTGCCGAGAGGAAAAAGTCCGGAGATCCATGCAGCCAAGAATCTTGGCATCTGAAAACACGTGGGGGAGGTACGACCCCTTGATTCGTCTGGGGTCCTGTCCAAGCTTGAGTGTCTCGTGCCTCTTTCTAGACCGAGCTGGGAATGAGATACAGCCAGCTTGGGCTATAAGCGAAGGAACGACGCAGATAGGATTGCCTTTTCTTCCGGGTTTGGAGGGAGAAGGAGCGTGATGAGTGGGCAACCTTGGAAGGGACAGTGGGGAGAGAGCGTGATAGCAGGAGCCATCGGTTCGATCGGAACCAACATTTGCAGGCAGAAACACAGCCCATTATTGTAGGCCCCGGTGGTCCTCATTGATACTTATAGCGAGAGTTGGCCATAACTTACCTAGATTAGAAAAGAGGTCTGAACGTTGGAAGCAAGCAGACACGCCATCTTCTCTGATTCTTCAGCCCTTTTATTATGCGCCCTTGGTCCCCTTAACCATATAATATCGCGTCTGCCATCTCTCATTTTTCTTCCCATTCCCAACCCAGCTATTTGATTCTCATATACCGAAAACAATACCCATCGCCCATCGCCCATTGCCCATCTCTAATTTGCTCCGATGGATATCCAGGGGCCTCGGAGTCAGAGCCCTATCGCTCCCGCCACCGTTGCCAAGACGAGCGGCGGCAACAACGCTTTCCACAACTACCACAACGACTTTACTCATATTCAGGATCCCAATGAGCGTCGACGTCTTGCTCTAGCCGAGATCGACAAGGCCCCCTTCGGCTGGTATCATGTCAGAGCTTGTGTTGTTGCAGGCGTTGGCTTCTTCACTGACTCTTACGATATCTTCTGTGTTTCCATGCTCACTATCATGCTTGGCATCGTCTACTACCCCGGCACGGGAAAGCTATCAACCAGCTCTGACAATGCCATCAAGTTGTCTACCTCTGCTGGCACCGTTGTTGGTCAGCTTGGCTTCGGTATGATGGCTGATATCGTCGGTCGTAAGCGCATGTACGGTCTCGAACTTATCGTCATCATCTTCGCTACCCTGGGTCAGGCCCTCACCAACGGCTCACCATCTTGTGATCTTATTGGCCTCATCATCTTCTGGCGTGTGATGATGGGTGTCGGTATTGGAGGCGATTATCCTCTTAGTTCCATTATTACTTCTGAGTAAGTGGTGTCTTGTCGACCTCCCCAATCTTGACCAGTATTGACCATCCGTGACAGGTTCGCTACCACTAGATGGCGTGGCGCCATGATGGCAGCCGTCTTTGCCATGCAGGGTATTGGACAGCTTGTCGCCGCCCTCGTTATGATGTTCTTGACCCTGGGTTTCAAGTCCAAGCTCGAGGGCACTGCTGATATCTCAGAGTGCACTGGTGAATGCCAGGTCGCCGTTGACAAGATGTGGCGCACATTGATCGGCTTTGGTGCCGTTCCCGCCTGCATTGCTCTTTACTGTTAGCGCCCCCTAGCCCCAATACCTACCCAGAAGGTTCTTGGCACGCCGTTGTGAATGTGGCTAACCTCGTGGTGGATTCTAGATCGTCTGACCATCCCCGAGACCCCTCGATACACCTTTGATGTTGCTCGAGACATTGAGAAAGCCGACGACGATACTAGGGCCTACATCTCTGGAAAGCGCGGGGGCGAACCTGATGATGTTGCCCGTGCTGAGGCCCAGAAGATCGCTCGTGATGAACTTCAGGTGCCCCACGCCAGCTGGAGGGACTTCGTCTACCACTACAGCAAGCTCAAGAACTTCTCACTCCTTCTTGGAACGGCCGGGTCATGGTTTTGCCTTGATGTGGCCTTTTATGGTCTCTCATTAAATAACGGTACCATTCTCAAGGTCATTGGCTATTCGACCAAGGATGCCAACAACCTGTATGAGTATTTATACAACACGGCAGTTGGCAACATCATCATCGTCCTTGCTGGCGCCGTCCCGGGCTACTGGGTCTCGGTTGCGACTATCGATACGCTTGGCCGCAAGGTTATTCAGCTGGGCGGTTTTATTATCCTGACTCTTCTCTTCATTGTAAGTTGAAAGCATCAAGTCCAATGACATGAGGGTACTGACTTGGGATTTAGGTGATGGGTTTTGCTTACAACCACATTCCATCCAACGGCCTTCTCGCCATTTATGTGCTTTGCCAATTCTTCTTCAATTTTGGTAAGTCCTTACGATTGGCTCCTCATTGATTGAGACAAGAAAACTGACAGAAATGCAGGCCCCAACACAACCACCTTCATCGTCCCCGGTGAAGTCTTCCCTACCCGGTACCGATCCACCTGCCACGGCATTTCGGCCGCCTCTGGCAAGATTGGCTCCATTATCGGTCAGGGTGCCATCTCTGTTCTTCGCACGCGTGGTGCTACGAAGGATAACGAAGCTCCCTGGATGGACCACGTCCTGGAGATCTACGCTCTGTTTATGCTCCTCGGCTGTCTTACCACGTTGCTCATCCCCGAGACGGCTCGCAAGACCCTGGAAGAACTGAGTGGAGAGGAAGACTATGCCAACCCGATGGAGCACGTTTTTGAGGACAGCGCTTCCCGCAATAGTAAGAGGACCGTCTAAATTGCGGACTGGACTGACAAGATTTGGATCGTTGTCTACTAGGCGCACGCTGTCTTATCCCATTGAGAAGGTTGGGTTAAACGACCATTCTTTTATTTGGATATTTTTATTTTGGGAAATTGCCCGTTGGCCTTGGGACGCTGACGATCTGGAAATCTTTGTGCTGCAGGTTCATCAGAATCGTGGTAGTTAATAAAACGAGACTATCGTTAATTGTCCCTGTTACGCATGCATCGCTCGCTGAGCTTGTTTTCCCAATACGAACTGGTGGATTGCTATGATGGAAGCTGAGGAGAAAGCATTGCGAAAGCGTGCACCAGCTGCAGGGTAGGCTATCCGGGTTCTGATGGTGTGGAGGGTCCCAATTGAGGAAAGGGGCGATGCGCTTTGATTGGTTGGGGCAAGGCGTCTTGGATGTTTTCCCACGTTGTTGGCTTCTGGTCAATCAAACAACATCTGTCCAACCTTTTGGTGTTTATCATGCTAGTCATCAGGCATGCAGGTATTTCGTCTTCTCAACACATGCTTTCATCATCATCATTGCCTCTGACAGGATCTTTCGAGGTACGTACCTTGAGTGGGGGAATCATGCCTTCCATCCCATTCCGGGCCAACTTCGGATCAACGATTCTCCGTTTCAATCCCATCATCCCTTCCCCTCAATCTCTCTCTCACGTTCATCCCACGGGGACCGTGCGCTGTAGCCTGCGAGAAGCCCACCGAAAGTCCCCCCATGAGGCAGAATACCTACTACGACATTGTAGGACTATGCATGAGAACCGGATGGAAGATCGTTGGGATCCTATTGGGTCGCTGCCTAATTTTTCACGGAGCTGAGATGCGGTCAGCGTCCCGCCGATTCATGGACTCGGACCGTTGGCTGAGCGTGGTCCTGTTCAGTGGCTTGGCGAGGGGCTGCTGCCTACGCTATCATCCTGGACCTCTTGCCGACGGTGATATGTGACTCAGGCCGGCTGGGGAGACTTGGTTCTAAGGCATTGACCTCGCCATGCGGCTCCTTCAAACGCGAGTCCCTTGTTGGCCGTGTGTGGGATAAACGAGGATCAGATATGGATATTTAAGCGCCCTCAATTCCCATTATCTGTCCGGATCATCTTCACTTCCAATTTGTTTCCCAAGCTGCTGATTTGACTTGGGCTCATCATCTACTCTTTCTGTCTTCTCATCTTGTCGCCTTCTAGCAAGCGTTGACGATCTCTTCATTGTTCCTTCAGCCATCCCATCTTCCTTTCTTCCATCAATCACAACCTCCCATTCACCATGGCTCGAACTTCTCAGAGGGCTCGGCGGACGCGTGGCACTCCCCGCCGTCAGAGATCGACCCAACCTCGTGCTCATCGTGAGCACGGTGTCGAGTTCATTGCTGCCCAGAAGGAGGTTGAGCGACGTGATCAAATCCTCGCTGACCGTCGCCGAACCGCCTCCAAGTGGCGTCCCAAGATTCCCAAGGTTCGCAAGGTCAACTTTGAGAACTTCAAGAATCGCTTTCAGGACGTCGAACAGCCTGACTACGCTGTTGATGTCCTCATGGCCGGGCCCGGGCTACAGGCCCAGGTCCGCCGTGAGCATGCTTACCGTCGTCGGGAGGAGCTCGCCCGCATCCGCCAGAGTTATCTCTCCGTTCGTGACAAGGTCGCGGGCCGGGAGCGCAAGGTCGATGCGCGTGAGAAGACGAGGCGAGAAATGAAGAGCGAGATTCTCGGCGCAACTGACACCGAGATTCATCGCATTCGAATCCAATCACAGCCCGTTCTGGGACACCTGACTGCGCTGATGAATGAATCGGACCAGCGGTCGACTCCCCGCACCTTCATGAGGCCCTTCAAGCCTCTCGTGTACTTCCAGCCCAAGATGCGGGAGATCTTGGCAGAACTCGAGGAAAAGTGGGCAGATGTCGATGAGCTGGATGCTGAGTCTGACACCTACGAAATCCCTCGGGTTGAACTCGAGCTTGAGGTCGTGGAGGAGGAACCAGAGGATGGGGAAGCCAGCTCAGACGACCCTGGCAAGGATGACGACACCGAGTCTCTCCAGTCTGTCGATTCGAATGCTGACGAGGATTTTGAGGGCCTCATGGACAGCCCCGAGGCCTTGAGGGACATGCGATGCTATGTCAAGTTCATTGACGAAGAAATTATGCCGCTGCACAACCGCTTCGAGGGGAGCGAGGCCGACAAGGTCAAGTTCGACGATCTGTGGTCTCTTTTCCGTATTGGTGATCTGATCTACATGCCGGCGGCCGGCGAGGCCGGAGGCCGATACCACGAGGTTTGGAAGATCTACAAGGTTCAGGTCCCCGAGCCGGATGTCTCCTACCCTGAGTTCGGCGGATGGGAGTTCTTTGCCGATGAGCTTCAGCAACAGGTGGATGAGGGCTCCAGGTTCCTCATCTCGGCCTATTACATCGACCATGACGGCAACAACTTCGGCGCAGTGCGTCGCGATTTCGAGATTGAGCCCTTCGCCGGTGAGCGCCAGATCGAGTCCTTGGAAGTGTATCCCATCCGATTCCGAAACAAGTATGAGCAGCTCATTTCGTCGCTCACGGAGCAGGGTAGCAAGTTCGTCAAGTACCTTGATGACAGGCACCAGCAATACAGCGCATGGAGCTTGACACGAAACCCGCCCGCCTACCAGAATGAGCCCGATGAGGAGATCCTCAACAATGAGGACTACAACAAGATGCGCCATCCCGAGTTCATCGAGAGCGACGTCATGGTTGACCTCACGGAGGCGTACTTGAAGATGCCTGACTGGAGGCCCAACTTCTACCAGCTGACGGCGAACAAGGCGATCCGATGCGAGACTGAAGATGATGGAATGCCCATCCAGCACTGGTTCAACGGGGCGCGACAGTCGCTCGGTTATTCCCAGAAGGAGATCATCCAGAAGGAGGACGGAATCGAGACCAGGCAAAGACGCGAGAACCTCAACTTCGACAGCTTCCTGCGTCACCGTATCCAGGGATCTCGCACCTATGAGACGAATCCCAAGGCCTTGGAGCTCCGAGAGGAAGATCTTGTTCTCCTCCCCAAGCGAATGTTCGCTTACGCCCTGAGGGAGCGTCGCTTCCTGCCCATCGACCTCAACTTCCTCAAGCCTGTCCGTCGGGAGCCCGGCGTCTTTGAGAACCTGAGGATCCAGAGTGACTACAAGGACGTTGTTCGCGGCCTGGTCATGTCTCATTTCCAGAAGAAGGCCCTTGAGCGCCGCTATGTCGACGCCGCCAGGGAAGGCCCCAGCCAGGATCTGATCCAGGGCAAGGGCCGCGGTCTCGTCGTTCTGCTTCACGGTGTGCCCGGTGTTGGTAAGACCGCGACTGCTGAGGCAGTGGCTATGGAGAACCGCAAGCCGCTGTTCGTCATCACCTGTGGTGATCTTGGCCTGACACCACATGAAGTCGAGTCTTCTCTGAAGAATGTGTTCCGCTTGGCGCATCTCTGGGACTGTGTGCTCCTTCTTGATGAGGCTGATGTGTTCCTCTCTCAGCGTTCCAAGTCTGATATGAAGAGGAATGCTCTCGTTTCGGTCTTCCTCAGAGTTTTGGAGTACTACAACGGTCTCCTCTTCCTGACGACCAACCGTGTGGGCACAATCGACGAGGCTTTCAAGTCCCGTGTCCATCTGTCGCTCTACTACGTAAGAACCCTGTTCCCCTTCTTTTGCTTTCAGATTTACTGACTCTTTCTCCTTAGCCGCCTCTTGACAAGACCCAGACTCGTGAAATCTTCCGATTGAACATCTCGAAGCTCAAGGAGATCGAGCTGGAGCGACACCGTATGACGGGCGAACCGGCCCTCCAAATCAAGGAGGCCGATATCCTCGACTTTGCCAACAAGCACTTCGAGGAGCTCGCCAGATCTACCGGTTGCTGGAACGGCCGACAGATCCGAAGTGCCTTCCAGATCGCGTCCAGCCTCGCCCTTCACAACTATTCTCTCCAGGTCGAGTCGGCTCGCACTCGCGGCCAACGCCCTCCTGTGGCGCCAGTCTTGGACCGTACCTTGTTTGAGAAGGTCCAGATGTCGACTCAGAGCTTCGATCGACACATGAAGAAGGAGGCTGGGACGTTTGACTCCGACCTGCCTCTTCGAAGCACCTTTCATCATGATTAAATGTGATACCTGAAAGACTGAAGTCTTCTCTTGCGGGCCCTGAAAGAAAGGGCTAGATTGGAACAGTGGCGATGGAAATGGAAATAGGATGCTATTATGAAACAGAATGATGGAAGAACACCCGATCATGCTCTGACGACGTCTTCTCTTTCCAGTATTCTCCTTTGATCTACCGGTAGATATAAGGAGGAGTGGACAACCAAATTTGAACCTTGATACAACAGATGATGAAATATTATACATTTATGGCTGTCAAATGCCCACTCACGAATCTATCAGTGTATCGCCATTCAATTTGGCACTACGCCGGAACATTTGTCCTTTATCAAGCTGCCGTCTTTCCCAATAAGCCCCTCGAGGTACGCAACCAGTGTCTGAACAGGCACCATTTCCATCACACCCAGATCAGGATGAGAAGACCTCAATGTCTGGCCGCTAAAGAGGACTCGTACATAGAACCCGTCACTGCTACTCGGTGGATTCTTGGTAGGTTCTGAGGTCCCATCACCATCTCCACGCTTCTTGGTGTGCTTTCTATACAGCTCAAACACAACTTCGCTTCCCATGCCAGGCCAGATCATGACGTCGATCTGAAGTATACTGAGAAGCCGGCTGAGGGAGCCATCATGCGCGAAGTTGTGGAGGTAGATAGTACTGCTCTTACCGGCGATGACGGCGTGAAAGTGACTGACAAGCTCAGCGATCCATACGCCATACGAGGTCGATGAAGCGGCGAGGGAGGATGGCGCGTCACGATAAATTTGCGAGTACTCCCATTGACCCATACGATAGACGGTGTTCGTCATCTCTTGATCAACGCATGTGGATGAGTTCTTTCCGTCAACAAGCTTGCACGGGAGAGGTTTCCCGTGACATTGACGGGCGGACAAGTTATCAAAGTAATGGTCGTAGCTCTCATGGAAGCCCTCATCATCTGCGGGCACGCCAGATATATCATCCAGCGACGCAAAGAGATGCTTGCTCTTTTTCAAGTGTGCATCCCATTCTGGGTTGGCGGGCGATTTAATAGTATCGAAAAGCTTGCTCCCAACGCTGCAGCTGTATTGGGGTTCCAGGCTGTCGACGCGTACTTGCTGGACATGCAATGGGACAGATTCCGTCGTGTTCCACATGCCGTTGATGAACATGCCGGCCACCTGGCTCGTGATCTGGTTGTTTGTGACTCGAAACATCACCTTGCTGCGCCAGTCCTCATCACGTCCCGGCAAGAAGTTCAATAAGTCGTGATAGACCTCGTACAGGTCCTTGCCATGGACCCAGGAATCGTCCAGGCCTTGAGCACTGATCTGAGGGAACTGGCATGAGCCGATCCAGCCGGACGGAACGAACGGGTTGATGTCAGATATGAATCCTTTCCAGTACGCCTCGACTGCTGGCTTTCCTTGCTCAGTGAATGGCCTGCCAAAGTAGTACAAGCCCTGATCATCGCAGTTCCACTGGTAAGATTCAACGGGGAAAGCATTGGTGGCGTAAGGAGTGCGCTTGTGATGTCTTTGAATCTAATGCCTCTCAATCAGTAGTCAGATTCATGGACTTTAGAATGACCTCGACTGGATTCTGGCTCACCACCTCGACGTATGCTAATTGGTACTCGCTTGAGGGCTTCACGTACTCCCTCTTCCGGGCATGGGGCATATTGCACCAGTTGTACGTCCCATACTGATCGTCTGGCGTCTCAGAAGTGTTGAAGATGAATCCGTAGATACCCTCACCCTCTAATACAGCAGTGAGGTTGTTAATCTGCGTTTTCTTAGGGGCAAACCACTTCCCATCACCAGCCTGACCCAGCGCAGCCGATGTTCCCGAGAGAAAGGCCAACAGGGAGCCCCGGGACGGGGACAGCATCGCGATATACTGCGCCAGGCAGAATAGGACGACTGCTGAAATGACGACAGCAAGAGCAAGCTGACTACGATTCAGCCAAAAAAGAGAAGAGCGCCATCTGAAGTAGAGAGGGGGCATTTTTGGACTCTTGCTCCAGATGCCTTTGTTGTCGTGAGGTTGGAATTGGCTTAGGTCCGCGTTGTTTGTTTCAAGCACGTGGTAGATGGGGTGATACTGATTTGACGTTAGTGGGATCTAATATCCCCTTCACATCTCTGATTGGATTGCCTCCCATTCTGGGGTATCTTTGATTATCCCTGTAGGACTCATTTCGTTTAGAGTTCAGTTTTTGGTGTCATGATGCTACTGATGATCTTCATCCTACACTAATGTAACTGCCTTTCTTTCTAGGCGCAAGTCCATAAAGTCCACCTTGTCAGCTGCCAAACTTCCCACAGTTATCAGCGTCTGTCTCTCTGCTGATTGCCCCGTAACATCCATTACCAGGAGGACTATCAATTGATTCGCCCATCCATTCTTATGGACAGTCCCATCCTTGAGTCTTGCAACGACAAGGCAAGAGTATGAGCCCGAGGGGAGTGTATTGTTGTGGTTAAAATTCCGTTCCCTCACACAACCAACAGTTCGATTGCTTCCTGGAAATACGACCTCGCTGAAAGGATCGGTGCGAATTTCCAGAGTCGCCACCCAGCCGTCCAGGAGCAGTTCTTTGTCATTGATAGAGAGCATTCGTGGGAGTAGATCTGCTTCCATTGTGGCATTACCATCATTCAGCAGTCCGTTGGGCCACACAATGTCCCCCTCCCAACCAGCCCAACACCAGCTGGGGAACGATTTGCGTCGCTTGGGCTTGACACTTCTGTCGTGCATCCACCCTAGGGATTGGGGCAACTGGTGCAATGGCAGTCCCCAGTGAAAGCCTCCCTGAAACATGTCTACATCTTCCATCAAGCCTATGAGACCGAGAAAGGCGTTGAGCGAGTCTTCTTCGTTTGTCAGGCGTCTTCTAGTATAATCACGGACCGCGAGTGCATATCCAATCGATTGCTGGACCGAGCGGTGGTGATCAGCACCCTGTGAGGAATTATTAACTCTTGGTAATAAGTTGAAAGAGATACTAGCTTTCCATACCTTGGGGTTAGGCAAGTTGACTGTTTGGAATGTCCCTTCGATGGAATCAAAGGCTTCTGCTTTGCAATACCAATTGACCGCGGAACATTGAAATAGAAACTGCGTCTCCGTGATATATAGTCTGCGCAATGCCATGCTGAACTCCTGAAAGGTCCACGCCCTGGTCCACCATACTGACGACCGCATCTCCCCCAAAAATCCTGGCGGCACAGTAAATAGGGAATTCCCATCCACAACCTCTATCGTCTGTGGGATGCGAGGGGTTGAGACACCGGGCAGCCCGTGGTTCGAGTCAACCCCGGCGAGGGCGAATAATGTCACTGCCGACTGTGAATAGATCAGATGCATCATCTTGAGCTGTTTCTCTTTTTCTATTTTTTGCTGCGGAGTCGGGTTTGGGCTCTGATCAATGCACAGAGCGTCCACCTGGCAGAGTTAGTCAACGTGGTGTGGACTTTAGGGAGTCGTGATATTACCCATAGATACCGCTTCCCTAGTCTCTTGGTGACTGTAATCGCATCCTCGATGGTTTTGGGGAGCGTTCCGTGTTCCAGTGCTTGCGGAGCAGGCAAGACGCCGCCCCATACGTAACTGAGGGCAACGTAGTCGCATGGATGAGGGTAGGGGACTGCCTTGCGGTCCACAACATCAACCATGCGGGCAGACAATAGATCATTGCGAAATGGGGGGCTCCATTTCTGGACATGATGATTCTCGCAGCTGTTGAGAGCATCCTTGATCATGGTAAAGTCAATCATCCCATCGATGTATCGCGCATTATACTCATTGCTTGACTTTAATGCAATCGCTTCCCCTGTCATCTCTTCTTGACGTTTACCCATTCCGAAGGCAAGCATATCACCAGCTGCCGGCGCAATGTCTGGAATCCTGATACCCATGATGTTGGCGAACTTCGGTTTCTCTTGTGTACCTATGGCATCCCAACTGCTTTGGCGGAGGTACCATCGAAACGGCTGGAGGGAAAGCAATGAGTGATCTTGGCTCGGGGGAGGTCGTGGCATGATACGGTAGATTAATCGACAGACTTGACAGGAGGCGGTGAGTTGAAACGAAGACAGCTGGTTGAATTTCATGTCGTAAGGGCTGCCACCTCGCTTGTACTTCTCGTACATGACAGGGCTCTTTTCCCATAAACTTATCTGTTCGACGCCATCCAAGGGAACTGCATCCTTTAGCAGTTTAGCTATGTCGTAAGTGCGGCAGCGCGGGCAGGGTTCGCTGGGTTGCCTTCGCAGTGAGGCGAGAAGGCTTTCATCCTGGGGCGACCATGGTTCCGGTTGATGGTGGGCACTGTTAGACGTTATGAAGCGGAGGTTCGATGAGGGGCCTTGGAGTCGTGGACAAGGTGAGTTTGCTGCCTCCGTGGAGCGGCAAAAGATGCAGAGCCGCAATGGTGGCGATGTCATTTCGGCGTTTGTAGGTTTTAGGTGAAGACAGGCAGCCTCAGCTTGGGGGAGGAGGGCGGATTTGCTTATGGGTAATAGCATATCAGATGGAGCTGCGAATCCTGATTGCATTGCAAGGATGGCTAATCGCATCTACGAAATGCCATATTGAGATATCCCCAAGAGCTGAAATGCAGCCCCAAGTGCCCATAATTCTCGCAGTCGAGGAGAAGCTGTGGCTTGGGCACATTCGCCAAGCAGTAAGAGTCTTGTAAAAGGGAGGAGTTACTAGGGAACCTGCGATGCATATCATGAGAACGCCACAACACCAAATTGATGGCGAACAAGGATCTTTCGGCTTATTAATCAACTTCAACAGATCCCAAGTCTCACCTGAGATGTATTTTCCAAGTTATATACAAACTACGCAACAGAGGAACCGACCGCTAAAGAGGAAAAGGAGCCTAGGACCAACGGTTAGATTCTATTCCTTCATTTACACACTGAATCCTCATGCTGACCTATCTAAGCTATGGAAGTAGTGACACGAAGAGCGAATGCCACGGAAGCAAGTTGGGTGGTCCATCTCTCAGCCCGTGTGCAACAAGCCTTGACAAAATCCGGTAGCCAACAGGTCATTGGCCCCCTTCAAGTCGATATAGTTGACTCTGCTATCGCGGGCCGCCATTGCTACATACTCGAAAACATGACAAGTCCAGTTGGCGTCGTCGTCATCACACCTCTTCTTCCTGCAGAATACACATACCCGTCACAGCTACTGGACATGAACGACTTGAGACAACCCTTCTGGTTGCTAGAATCCTTGATGATAGAGCCTGCTTACCAAGGGAAAAATCTGGGCATACAATTCGTCACCGATGTCACCAATCTTCTCGAGCCGCCGGGTGGCACAGTTTTTCTCGACTGCTGGGAAGGAAACCACAAGCTGCGGGATTTTTATAACCGCGCGGGGTTCGAGGAGCTTGGAAATGTGTGTGAGGAGTATTATTATGTCACAGTATTCGCGAAGAAGTTGTAGGGAAGAGAAGGAGTTTTCTCTTGTCCCAATTAGCCTGTGCTGAAACTACTAAATATGACATATCTTGCCCGTGGAATTCCAACTGCTCTCGCATGTAGCCCAAGGCATATTCTAATCGTAAGGGGGGATGTCCTCTTCGGGCAGAGCCATCAAGGCAACAACACTGGCTCCCCAGCATCCTCCCATTCCTTCGCGATAACCCTCCAATCTCTCTCATCGCCGGCCCAGAATGCCCACAAGAACCGCAGGGCATCACGGAAGTTCTGAAAGCGCATCTTTTTCGAGATACGGCCATACAGGTCGGAGATGACATCTTGCTTGTTCTTCTCGTCATGGCACTCAACGCCACCGATGAACAGAGCCCATGCGATGCAGTGGAGCCATTCCTCAATCGCGTTGATGGCAGAGATTTGGTCGAAGAGGCAGTCAACTATATCCTGACGCTGGGTACCAATCTCGAGTTCTAGACATCGAGAGGAATAGAGTAGCGCGGCGTAGTGGTTGATGTTGACGACGAGGATGAAATCTTGACGGCGACTAACTGGCTGCAGTGCGAGCCGACCAGCTGTCATGAGGGTCTCCCCTCTCGATACCTCAAACTTGGTTTTTATATGGCTGAAAGTCAGGCCTATCCCTGCACATCGACCTGGAAGCTGACGTGACAGCAGCGTAACATCATGCAGGTACCCCAGGTAAGAGGAGAAGAGGATGGAATCGTCGTTGATGTCTGGCAGGATCACATCTTGCATCGTGGACCGATCAAAGGAGGTCGTGCAAGCAAATATGTCGTGCAGAGACAACTGGTTCCTCAAGAACTTGAACAACATACTCCCACCACGGCCAGTTGTCTCAAATGTGTTCACCAGAGACCTTGCAGCTCGCCGATGAAAATCTGCTGCCGCAGATCCCGAATTGGCCATTTCATAACAGGATAAGAGCAGCATGGCGGCCAGGAGCCACTCAACAGACTTCTCGTCCAGCTGCTTGCCCAGTTCGTGACCACCCATGACGTGGTTGGTGATGTTCCTGACGTACGAGGATATCATGCTAACGGCCTCGTTGCGAGCCTTTTCCGGAAAGTTAGCGTCGCTGAGAGATGCCCCTGCATGCTGAGACGAAGCGGCGGCCATAGCGAGGCCGATGACGGGGTTACTATAGGCCATGGGGGTGACGTAAAGACGATAGGGATTGTCATCGGTGTCTATCCAGACCATCATCCGGGCGACGGTTTTGTCCCAGTAATCGACAAGATTATGTAAGGTCTTTTTGCTAAGGGAATGAAACGAAGACTCGCGCATCCAGTCGGTATTGATGGAAAGAAATGATGAAGGAGAGGGTTCCCCTTCTAATGATGCCATATCTTCGAGTTGTGTAAGTCGGCCCCGGACAGCAGCGCCTCCCGCCCATCTTATCCTTCGGCCATATCCCGGACATGTCAAGCCCTTTCTTGAGCATTTCTGGCAACCTGGCGAGGCGCCATCACACTTGATGCGTCGCCGCTTGCAAGTGTAGCAATCTATGGGGTTGGATCAACTTTGGAACAGGATAGGCACCTCGCGTTGGAAATCTTACGCTTAATTCTGGGCTGTTGCTCCGACATTGGTAGAAGGTGTAAATCTCCGGTCGGGATCTGTCAGTCAAGCTCAATCTGTAACATACATTGGGCGATGCCGATGAAGGATCGAACTTCCAGGAAACAGTAGCGGGGTCAAAGAATAGACAGCGGCCTCGGGTGTTAATCCGTAGCGCTATCTTTTACGTTTCCGCGAGATTATCCGGTGATTGTTGTAATGGAGAAAATCTATGCAAATATCTCCCAAGTATTTCTGAGATTTTCGGCTGCTATAGAGTAGGGAAATGTGCTTGCTGGATAATGACGCCAAGGGCATTTTGAGAATTAGAAGAAGTGCTTGCAATTGTCTAGCCAATCGTCTGAAGGGCTCAGTAGTGAAACTACGCAACGGACGGTTAATTGACCCCCCTGTTGACGAAGCAGTGGGCGGGGTTTGTGAGGAACATTGTTGACGTCGGTTGTCTCGCACGATGTCCGAGAAGCCGACCGTGGAACCTGTGCTCTTGTTTGTTGAACTCGTTGAACCCCGCTCGTTGAGTGTGAGCCAAGAAAAGGGTTTGCCGGGACGTTTCATCAGATGACTCGAAAAAGATAAAGACAGCCGGTATCGCCGCTGGAGAGTCACCTCCAAGGCCATTCAAGAGCCACGGAATCAAGCCTTTCTGTGCAAAATCTTACACATACATACCTTAAAGCCCTCGGCAATCAAGTCAAGTTGATTGCTAATAGGCTAGACGGAGGAGACTGGAGTGGAGCATCGTGGGCGACGAGTCTCGGTTCTCCAATTCTATACCCAAATGGGAAGTCTTCTGGAGAAATTACCCTTGTCTTGCTTTTGATACCTATTTTGGAAGCGAAGCCGAGAAGTCTCCTACAGATGCCGACGGGGGCGGTAGTTGCGGCCTGCGTAAAAGATAAGAGATATCTCAAATATTTAAGCAGGCGAGAACCTCCATGGTTTGTTCTTGAAAGTTGTCCACGATAACTATTTATCTACTCTACCGAACCATTGGTGAGTCATGTTGCTGTTGTCGTTGCCAGTTCTTGTGCTTGCCATTGGGGCATCTGTGTTGGCCTATCTTTGGAAATGCGTCTCGTCCCCGTTGTGGGCAGCACCAGGTCCTTTTCTCTCTCGTTTTACATCGCTCGCTCTGAGATGGCATGAGTTTCGCGCCAACCGGACCTTGTATATTCACTCCCTACATTCCAAGTATGGACCCGCAGTTCGAATCGCTCCAGATGAAGTATCCTTCACTTCGTATGAAGCTGTCAAGGAGATCTACGGTTCTTCGGGCAGTGGATATGACAAAGCGGAGTTTTACAACCTATTTACTGTCTTTGGACGCCGGTGAGTCTACCGATATCGTCTTCAATTGCGTTTTCTTACAGGTTGCAGAACAATGTTTTCAACCCTCGACAAGTCAAACGTGAGTCTAGCTACCCAACAAGTTTCTAATTAAAACTGACACGGAATAGCATGCCAAGCGGAAACGTATCCTGGCGGACAGGTATGCAAACAGCAATGTCGTCAAGCCAGCCGCACTTGGAGGTATCGAGAATCGAGCACGAGAGTTTGCAAGAGTATGCGGAGAACCAGGCCAGCAGGCCGTTGACATCTACGTATGCTGCCTCCAATCTCACTAGCCAGGTCTTGCATCTGACCCATTTTCTAGACTAAATTGCATGCCTATGCCTGCGACGGCGTTACTCATCATCTGTTCTATCCGTACGGCACAGATTGCCTGGGGAGTGCCGCTGACCGGGAAATCATGGACGAAGTCAATGCCGACGACAGCCTCCACAGTAAGTCTGGATTCTTTCATCTTCGCGGAACAACACAGAAGGCTCAAAATATCCGCAGGTCGTCTCCTCATGCATCATGCCCCAATGCTATACCATTGCTTGTCTAAAGTCCTAGACCTCTTCTTTGAGAAACGTGCCACTCCCTTGGCAGACGATTTCGTCATGAAGAGGGCCAAGGTGGACGACCCTGAGGAATTTACTCTCTTGAGCCGGCTCCAGGGGAAACTAGGCCACGGTTTGACTGAAACCGACGTTGCTGCGGAGTGCCTCGACCATATGGTTGCCGGGATCGACACCACCGGAGACGTCTTGTGCTTCTTGATGTGGGAACTATCTCAACCTCGTTCCGCACATGCCCAAAAAGAACTCCGAAAAGAGTTTGAAGAGAATCCCGACGCAGGATTTGACAAGCTTCCTTTTCTTGAGGCGGTTGTTCAAGAGGGATTGCGCTGTTTCCCGGCCATCCCCATGTCTCTACCTCGTCTTGCCCCCGAGGGAGGAAAAGTCATCGATGGGCTCTTTGTCCCCGAGAACACCATCGTCAGCTGCCAAGCGTACTCTGTCCAACGACACAACAGTAAGGTGTTTCCGGAGCCCGACCGATTCGACCCTCACAGGTGGATTCCCACTGAAGGAGACGCGGAGAGGAAGCGACACATGTTTGCATTTTCTTACGGCGGACGAGGCTGTGTTGGAAAGCAGTAAGTTATTCCGAATGTCTGGTTTTGTTACAAACTAAAATTTGCTAGTCTTGCCGCTGCTGAGATGAAGTTGCTCCTGCGTGAGGTGTATTCCAACTTTGAGACCGTTCCGGACCCTTCCATGACGGAAGAATCGATGAGAGCGCATGACCAGATTATTTCGGCGCGTCCATATGGACAGAAGTGCTTGCTTCGTTTTGTGCCTGTATCCAAGGAGTAGATCATTAGTATTAGATCTGCATGGGTGGAGGAGAGTGGTCGATACAATCTGCTCGTTACTAGAGTTGCATCTTCTAAGAAACAAAAACATCAGTGTATAGAACCGCAAAAAAGATATATAAAGCCAGCCATTTCGAAGATATGCTAGAAGGCGGAAATGCTCTATTTACTGCCAGCTACAACTGTATGGTCAGTTGGTTCTGAGCAGGAAAGTCAAGATGGGAATGGATCATGACTCATGAGTTACGTCTCCAGTTTACTGGCACTGATGAAAGGAAGACACCAGAGTCAGGCCCAAAGTGTAGGGACTAAGTTCAATTATCAAGCAACAAACATCAACACTATGAAAGGTGCGAAAAGGTATCATATCATCGTTCTACTCCTTCTTCCCTCCGAACAATCCACCAACATAACTCCCTGCACTCTTGACTCCCTCAGCAGATTTACCAGCAGCCGTCTTGCTACCTTCAACAACAGCTGTGGCAGCATTATTCATCGAAGACGCACCGGGGGCACTGGTTGGGATGTAGCCGCCATTGTCATCCTTGCCTTGACGTTCCGTGCGGTTCAGTCCCTCTTTTGAGATTAAGTCGCCGGCCGGTTGGAGCAAGCCGCCCTGTCCGACTTGACTCGTGGCAAGGTTGTTCACCCCGTCTTGGAGATTGTCGACTTGCTCGATGCCCGTCACCTTGGTCTTGTCGAGGTTTTCTGTATTAACTCTCGTCAGCTGGGCCGTCACGAAGGACGCGTTGTGTGCTAGAGATTTTGTTGGAGGACGTACGCCTTGTCGCATAGCTGGCTTTGTTGTCTTTCGTGAACCACCGAAGATAGATGTCCTCTAGCCACGGCACCCACTTCTCGTATTGGTCGTCGTATGTACTCTTGGCCCAGTCCATGATGAGTTGTTCTTGTTTATTCTTCGGTAACTAAAAGATTGGGTTGGGTTAAGAGTTTGTTTTGCGTCGAGCAAGGGATTAAATATACAAAATTCATATATGATATCAGTATCAAGGATCACAAGGCCCTCTTCGACCGTTGTGGTGGGTACGTCATCAACACCCATTCGAAACACCGTAAAAAACCCTCATAGGGTGTTTCACCGTTTGTGGTGGTCAAGCCAAGTGCACAGTGATGCCATCTTGGTTATGGCGGGATGGCTGCGTGCGATTCATCCCTGCTAAAACCGGTTCTTGTGATGCGCGACGTCATCACCAGGAAGGGTGGGGGGGTGGTTTGCCACCTCGACTCTCCGTTCAGTACGTACGTACTCATGGGATACGGGTTGATGAAGTAAACCAACGAGTTAAGTTATGGTATATATATCTTTCACGATTGTAGTAATACTAGTCGTGATGCTATGAGATAGAGTTAAATGAGTCCTATCACAACTCCCAAAGGCCGCCCTGACTTTATCAAAAAGGGACGGAATCTTGATTGAAGTTTTACATGTTTTGACTGTTCTATGTCTTCAAACTATCTAGCAGCTGTAGCTTGGATCTAACCTATGAATTTACAGTACTTCATGAATTCTTCGTCTTCCTTGAGCCTATCCATATCCTCATCTCTTAGTGATAGTGCTGCGGTGATCTCGCCGTCTAGTGCCTTGGGCATGAGGTAAAACAGACACTCGAATGGAGTAAACCGCGGTCGTCTCACAGATTCGGGTTTGCCCAATCCAAAACCAAAGTCCCAATTATAGCCGTCAATCTTGGCCCACGAGCTCAGCATGAAATCTGTCGATGGGTTGACCTTCGCTGAGAAGGAGACGATGGACTTGTCAGGCTGGCTACTTAAAAAGGTCGCCACGGCTTGCGTTCGAAATCGTAATTTCTCGGGGTTCAGCTCTGCACGCAGCTGAGACGCAATAATTCCGAGAGGCTCATCCACAACCTCTCGCATCGTGGCTCTGTGGTAGGTCATGTGTTGAAGCAGCCCCGGGTAGCCTTTGGGCGCACCAACCTGGGTGCGAACATCGACGGCGCGTGAGAAGTATGTCTCCGTTGAAGGGTCAAGACGACCAAGGCGCGATCTCGTGGCAGATTGCCAGATGAAAGCAGTCAGAGCATCATCTGTTGACACGAATTTTGTTGATGAGTCTAAGTTCCTTGATGCGAGGGCTTTCAATTCGGTCAACGACTTCGCATCGAAAGAAAAGAAGGCCCAGCTCGTCTGTGGTGGCGCGGGTGGAGGTTCAGGCTTTTCGTCTGACGATGCTGGCGGTGGAGGAGGAGGCTTCACCAGCACATCCTCGAGTTCTGGGCCGGGTTCGTAATTCTCAAGAAACGGAACGACTGTCGCCCGTGGAAGATTCATGACTGCAATCTCCTCTTCTGTGAAAGCTTCGTCGCGACAGGCCTTTGAGAGTAGGCGGATAATTTCGCCTTGGCCTGTCATATCCATGGTGCCATGCTGGCCGTTGATGGTCAGAATGATACCGCCCTCGATAAGGTTGAGTTGTAAGAGAAGAACCGGTTCGGGATCCGTGGAGGAATAATTAGGTCCTCCAGGGAGGGTTCTGCAGGGTGCGATGATGTCCTCGTCCAGCATGTTCATCGGAAAACTGGCCTTCCTGAGACCATCCATTGTTGGGGCCTCGGGATCGCCTCGAAGGTCCTTGACGGTGAGTCGGGGCGTCTTCTCAAAGGCCTTGATGCTGAAAGTACCAGAATTGACTTCGCTCACATCCTCGGCGATTACCTGGCCTGCAACCCAAGGGAAGCTGTTCGAGAGTCGCTCCAGGCCCTTGTTGAGGGTCTCGATAATGGCGGGGTGGGCGGCAGGGTCGGCAACGGGGAAACAGAAGCTGAGTTGGGTGTAAATTCGCAGCAGGGGCTGCTGGCCCATGATGTCAAGTTCGACATCGAGAGAGTTTGGCTTCAGTTCCTCCATGTTGCAGTTCATTGATGGGTGAATAAAGGGATTGATTGAGGATTTCAGGATGAAACTGGTCATGAAGAGCGCTTTATAGCTATCCTTGGAGGGGAATCTCTCCACTCTGCGTTCTAGGGAAGCTCAAACGTCGCCAATTGGGCGTGTGTCAGAATGAGTCGACCGTTATCTGAACCCGTTTGGGCGTAGTTCTCCCCTGTGACGGTAACTGTGGCGGGCTGTAGACGTACTTCTCGGGGCTGGTGCAGGTGACTGACTGATCAGTGAACAGCCAACATCTCACCTGACGGGAATTGTATTAAATAGTTGATACTGCTTGGACTGCCGATTAACTCAGGAACCGCTAGACACCGATATAGTCTCATTCCCTATTTAGAGGAAGGATGCATTTTTAGTACTATTCCCAAGGGCAACGGCCAGCTTCACAACAGCAGATTTTGCCATCATTTACAAGAGTTTGTGTGAACCCGGACAATTGGGCAAAGAGTTGGAGTTGCTATTTCTTCAAATCAGGACATAGACAACGACAACCACAAGACCAAGTGTCATTGAAACGACGCAATCAGCCATGGTAAACTGATGCTTACTATCTTGATTGTGAATTTGAGATTGTTGAAGCCGCGCGAAAGATTGCGAGGGAGACGTCAAGCGTGAATGCTGATTTGTTTGGGTTCGGGGAGGTGCAGACAAGCACTATCCCACATGAAAGGATTATGAAGGCACAAAAGGACCGTGAATGCGGAAGATGAGGGCATGAATGATCAGACTTCAACGGCTGGATGGGTTACCTACGCTGGAATTCAGTGGAAATAGACAGACTACTTGTTTCGCCTCACTATTTAGACTGCGACTGGATGATTCAACGCCGATACTGTCAGCCTTGAGCCTAGTCTTCACACGAGTTCTATTCAACATCCGAGAAGAGGCATGAAAGCTCGATAATCTGGGGATAGATTCACAGTGTTCCACGCCCTAGCGCCCGAAGGCACCGATTGACCATCGCAGTCCATCCAAGTCTGTCTTGCCGCTACAATAATTAGGCTCTGGCCAAGTTAAAAGAACCCAGAAAACTATATGGTGACTGCATTTGAAGTGAATGGTGTTGAAGTTGTCGCTATTGAACCCGTAGTCTATATATTCTCCCCTATCTCATCGCCAATTGTCAAGTACATCCCAAGCACATCCCAACCTCACCATCATCTCCACGACCACGACATCATCATCCATCAATTACTCTGAAAACCTCTTCTGCATTATTAGACAAGATGTTGACGAAACCCACGGAGTGGACTCCACGCACCCACTTATCGGAAGGGTCGGTCGAGGTGGACGACCTCGAAATTACCTTCCACCGCACCATCCGCGTGCCAGATCACAAAAACACAAATGCATTGCCTCCATGTCTAGGCCACTTCCCACTCCTCAAGACGGATGATTATGCCGACGCCCTTCCGCCTACCATGGTCCGAAAGGGCGGTCTATTCTTCCCCATGTATCGTGAGTCGTATTCATCGCATTCTCTTCGACTCGTTTTGTTTTTGAGACTAACGCAAGAATTTTGACAGAAAGCGAAGCCATGTGGATCGGCTTCAAGTCCAGAAAGCAGTACGCTATCAAGATATACGCTGGCAACGTCAACGCTGTCTCAGGTGAGCCTGCTGTCGAGACTGCAGCCACGGCGCTTCGTCGCCGCAAGCTCCTGGAACAAGGTGAAGAAATCCAGGACTATGTCGTCGTACCCGGTCAGGAATGGCTCGATGGCGCTGCCGTCAAAGCAGGGAAGGTGCGTCAGTTTGTTGCGACGCCAATGGGGACTGGTTACTCGATCGAGTTCCAGATGACGGGCGAGGAAACGACTGGGGGCATACAGTTTGAGATCACCCGTCTCGACTCACGGCCCAAGTGTAAAGACATGATCGACGTCGAGATTAAGACCTCATATGGCAAGACAATTCCATGTCGGATCTGCAAAGATGACACATTCCATGATCTCAAGCTTCATGTGAGAAGCAGTGAGGATTTCAGCCTGGACCTACAAACGCTTGTCTACAAGGGCAAGATTACGAGAGGTATGATGAGCATTGCCCCTAACCTATGTAAAAAAAAAAAAAAAAAAAGTGGCCTGCTAATGCCAGCAAGATGTCGACACACTCCGGGCTTGGGGTGTTCAAAATGTGAGTCAACCCTTCATTTACCACACCATCATCCATGATATCCATGCTGACTAGACTCCTCACCTCTCAGAAAGATACCATCCACTTCGTGTTTAAGCTACGTGGTGGGGGACCTGTTCAGCCTGAACTGAACCTCGCCGTGGGAGGCTTCATCAAACAGAACATCGTCCAGCTGCCACAGCGGAATTATCGCCGAACAGCCACAGTTGCGCTTAACGTCCAAATACTAAACAGCGCCAGTTACCAACGTGTGACTGGGCGCGCACCACCTGAGACTCCTGTCACTGCGGAAACCTATGCCCGCCACGGCTTCCCATTCTTCTCTCTATATGAGGAACCGACAACCATTTGCGGCGAATTCTCGCGCCTACGATCTATTTCCCAGATTAATGGCAAAGTTGAGCGACCACTTGTCAACTTGCCTGTTGTCGACGTGCAGAGCAGGGCTCGGTTGAGTAACTGGGTCTGTCCAAGCTGCAGCCTGAGCAACACCCCGGTACTTCAGGAATGCTACAATTGCCACGTAAAGCGACCGGTCATCACCTTCCAGATGGGGAAGAAACCCGGTGGTGGCGAGAAGGTCACAATGAAAGTCGGGATTCTCAACCCCCAGGGCGCCAAGTCTGAGTTCAAGTTTTCCTGGGAGATTGCCGAGAAGCTGAGCCGGAAGCGTACCATTACGTTTTGAGTGTTTAAGATTGTGGTATACATTTTAGGCTCTAGGTTATGGATTTCGAGACGAGCGATAGGTCTCAGACCAGTGCCGCTATCAAGGAGGAAGAAAGGGGAGCAAGGTGTCTCGAGGATGAATATGCGATAGGAATAGGGGGTATTTTTAGATGCTCAGACTCTCTACCAAGAGAGGGCTTTTAAGTGTTGGATTTTAGCGGACCGGAGTTACTTAGGGCCAGAGTTCAGACCGGCAAGATATCTTCTGGTTGGATGGTTGCCAAATAGACGAAACACACTTCCAGTGCCTTTATGAAGATTCCTAGAGATTGGATTAGTGACAACTTAAAATCCGACGACGTCGACCACAACATGATTAGTTTAGGTCCCGAGACGAATCAATTAGCTGACATTTTCCTCCTTGCGCATCTAGGTATAAGGTATCTAGCAATTCAGTCTCCTCGAACGCTTCTCTTCTCCCCTAGCATTTGCGGAACCAGCAAGACAGCCCCCACATTTCATTCCCCCTCTCTCGGAACCACGCCGAACCTTTCGGCACGTTCCTCCGAACAACTCATCATTGCGGTCTTTTGGCTAGGGACACAAATAGTGCTCAGTCACGACTTGACCAAAGGATCCCAAACATTAAGGCGTTAATACCGAGGACATTATGGCAACTCCAAGACTAGGATGGATAGGTATAAGGTGTAACCATTCCCCATCCACATTCCAGCGCTCACGAATTCTCAGGCCTCGGCTCAATGGGCTTGCCAATGGCAACAAATCTACAGAAGCACCTCACTCAACTCGGTGCCCCTAGTCTCCGTTATTACAACCGAACCATCTCTCGCGGAGACTCCCTCCAAGGACTCGGTGGTGTACCCTCTCCGACTGCCAAGGAACTCGTCGCAAACTCCGACATTGTCTTCATGTCACTGAGTGATGACGCGGCACTTGAATCTACTCTGGATGCTATCTTAGATCCTAGCTCACCCAGTCAGTTTTCGGGCAAAATTGTCGCCGATACGTCAACTGTTCACCCCGATTCGTCTGCCAAAGCCCAGTTTCGTCTCGCCGAAAGTGGTGCAAAATTCATCGCCTCACCTGTTTTTGGCGCCAGCCCCGTTGCTGCCCAGGGAAAGCTCTTGTGGATAGTCGCTGGCCCGGATGATGCCGTGCAGTCTATTAGTCCCTATCTTGTCGGAGTTATGGGGAGGGGCGTGATTCGCGTGGGTGAAGATGTGCGGCAGTCTAGCATGATGAAGACTGCCGGGTAAGTCAAGTCTGAAAACATTCAAGCTTCAACAAACTGAGAATGAACACAGAAACTTCATCACTGCCGGTATGATGGAGATTGTGGCCGAGGCACACGTGCTTGCGGAGAAGACCGGCTTGGGAAGCAAGAATCTAGAAGCTCTCATCGAACAGCAATACGGTCCCCTGGCCCTTTCCATGTCCCAGAGGCTCACCACCGGAGCGTATATGCCCGCGCGAGGTGATCGTCCTTGGTCAGATCTGAACTTGGCTCTGAAGGATGTAGGGCATGGTATCACTTGTGCGGAGCAAGCAGGTACAAGGTTAGAGGTTGGAGAGGTGGCAATCAAGCATCTGAAAGAAGCGAGTCAATTTTCCAAGGACGAAGGAAGGCCTCTCGATTCTTCATCGATGTATGGTGTGTTGAGGACACAGGCTGGGCTGTCCTTTGAGACGGATCTTGTCAAGGAACGCGACGAGAAAATATAAGGGAGTCTACTTTCTGTCGGTAGAAGACGATATCCTAGGTGCGCAGGAGTAAGTGAGATACCTCTGAGAACAGGATTAAATTTGAATTCATATGATTTAGCACAACTAACTATACTTCGTTCTATTACTGTTAGTGTCTGCGAAAGTCAACAAGGGACCGGCGGTTGAATACACTAATTTGTTTATCTTGCCTAGAGGAATGTAAAATAGCGGATGAAGAAGTTAAATAAAATATATAAGATTTATTTATATTACGACCTAAGTTTAACGAAATTTTTTTGAAAATTTTAATATTTCAGGACAATTATTTAGTCTGCCAGTTCTCTGTCTCTTGTCACGTGACTCTGACGATGATTAGGCAGCAACCGAGAGCGGTTCCGTTTATGACGCCCAATTCATCACGAAACGAACTACATTTGATACTCAACCTAGTGCCTCCCCTTGCGTGCGATATTGCTTTGTGCTGGTTCGGCCTCAATCTTCCGATTCCACCGGTCTACCGGCTTACGACAGCCTCAGATACTCGGCGCACTCCTCCACGACCCCAGTTGCGAACGATGTCCGAATCCTCCTCCGAATCCCCCGAAGCTGCCCTGGAAGGGAAGCAAGTTACGATCACCGGGAACCATACTTTTACGGTGGGAGAGCAAAAAAGAGTTCATGCGAAGGGCAGAGCAATCATAATAGCTCCGCCACTTCCTGACAACAAAGCACGCTGGGCTGGGCACGATACGGGACCTGCTGGACAACCAGTGTCCCAAGGGAGGAGGGTTTTTGTCAGCGGGGTTTCTGTATTCTTTGCCTAAGCAACGAGCGAAAAGTAATAAGAGCGCTTTATGGAGGAAGCTGTGGAAAATGTTCCCGAAATCCATACGACTCTATGATATGCCAACCTTCCTGCCACCCTACGACGATGGTGAATGAGATATCCATTCCTACATCTACCGGTACTCGGGCCTTAACACAACTTGTCCATCTCTCGAGGGTTGAATGGTCTTCTTCGAGCCTTTCACCCAACCATGTCTGGCTGGTTCTCGCGCCATTGCCGAACGGTGTTGATCCGAGCATCAGGTCAACACTTTCTACAGCCATCATCGGAAATTCCAAGAGAACCGCTGCCGCAAGGTTAGCCACTGGAAACACCTCAACATTCATTTGACATTACGCGTATAGTCAAACCTGGAGAATGGCTTGGGCCAGGCGTCTATCGAGCTTCTAATGGTAGAAGCATGGCCAGGAGCGTTCGGCGAATCGATCCTAGGTTCGGCTAGAAGTCCCACAGCTTCTTCGACATGGTCAGCCTCGAAATCCTATTTGCGCTATACTTTAGTCCACCGAATATTCCTACCTAGCATTTGCCTGCCTTGCTCATTCCCGGAACATTCTGTTCGCATGATGTCAATAAGGAGGGCCTTGAGATCATGGGGAATCTCGATATTTTCAACGACAGTCAGGAAGAGCCGAGGGAAAAGTTCAAGCAAGCCATGCTGCTCCAGTTGTTTATAATGGGAGGCAGTGAGACTGAAGCATGCCAACAAGAATAGATCGAGCGGTGGGACCTTTGGGTTGTCTGGCGTTTGAAGAAGAGGCCTGAGAAGATGGCTTTCCGCGGCTCCCCTGGCGGCATTCGCCACGGAGTTGGTAAAAGTCTTTTTCTTTGAACTTCGGCGAAAGTCCTTGGGTGTGAAGACCTTGAGTTTTACCTTGTCTTGTTCGATTGAATTCCGCAGTTGGTTGAACAACATGGCCGCCTCTAGACGTCTTCGATGAACCGCAGTCTGCTCCTGCAGCCCAAAGAGGTGAACCACTCCTTCTTCAGGGAACCACAGAGAAGGTGATGGTTCACCGATGTGAGGAGCCGATTCCGGAGGCACAGCCAGAGACAAGTCAGGAGGGGAGAGCCATCTTGCTTGAGGTGAGGTGAATGGCGAATCGGCAGATAAGGCGGAAGACGAGTCGGCGGACGATTCGAGGAAATAATCAAGAGATAGTTTAAATTGCGACGCAGATACTGATGCAAATGATAATGCAACATACGGTTCAAGATACAACGCAAAATCCGGTGCAACGAAAGGTTGGGGGGGATGAATGGAGAGATGATGCGAGATGCGATTTGAGAGATAACACAAAAGACAACACAAGAGACAATGCAAGAGAAAATGCAAGAGACAACTCGAGAGACAACTCGAGAGACAACTCGAGAGACGATGCGAGGCAGCCATGGAGGGAGACGTAGCCAATAAGCTGTCCCGTCGTCCCCAAGGCGACTGGGGCATCCTTCAGAATGCATACCCATCAGGCGAACTGATATTATCACGAGCACCCTCCAACACGGGTGTTTCGGCCAATCGAACATGGTGCTGCAGGTGAGTGCATATTCCCGGCGCGTCTCAATACATCTGGTTGGTTGTTGTTGTGATGGGAGGTCGACCCTCCAGGTCGCCTTGGGGGGCCCAACTTTAGGCAACCAACTCCCCTTATTGCACATTCTTTGGCACACCAAGATACGTACCAAGTACATATCCCAACCCAACTTGTGATGGCCGAGCAAAAGAGCCTCTCCAGATAGCCATGCATGTTCGTGGGAAGATGAGAAGAAGTTCACAGGAGTCAAGATACAGAAAAATATATAAGATGATGGGGAGAACTCATCTCACAGCCATGAATTTCCAAATCAACCCATCACCACCAAGACAACTTGGCTAGTTCTACCCAATTAACCTTCCCTTTATTGATCACTTCTCAAACACTGTCCCGAACCACCGAGTGTCTCCAGCAGACCTCTCCCAATCTAGGAGAAACGCTTGAGTCCTCCCGAACGCAAACTTCTAGAGGAAGCCCAACATGACATCGAGCATAAGTCATCCCGTTTTTGGCAGCACTTCCTCCAGGGTCGGTTTCCACGGAGCGAGAACTATGTCGTCGTTTGTGAACAGCCCCGGATGAATCCAAGAGACGAGTCGACATCGTGATTCTGGAATACCACCCCAATGAGCACAACTTGACTACGGCCATGTTGGTGGAAGTCAAGCGCGCGGGCGGCTCGATCAGAGAGCTTGAAAGACAAGGGCGAGATGCAGGGGAAAGGGCAGTCAGAGAACACAACACAACCGGCGCTTATGTTATGACATGCTGGGGTGTTAAATTTCGAATCTGGATGGTGGATCCAAATGGATATGAGCTATCCCCTCTCGATGGCGGTAATCGAGGACAACTCAAGGATGAATACCTCGACGTGAATTCCGAATATGGCTGGTACCAACTCACACTGGCCATGGAATTAATCCAGAGGTCGGGCCCTGTGCGGCAAGCGCGAGTTGTGCCGAATCAACCGGAGGAATACCAGAAATTGCATCCCCAACCGCCTCAGATCGGGAGGCTTGATACCTCTGAAGGCGGCCCCTCGGTAACTGCACAGGTTTCTCAGCAGCCAACCTGGGGCCAGTATGGCGATACCGCGAGCTCCTCTGCGCAAAACCTTTCTCAGTGTTCACCTTCAGCCTATCTGTATGGAGCTGCTGCAGGGCAGTATCATCCAACTGGTTTTGCCGGTTTATCTCAAGAAGCTACCCAGACCATGGGGTACATGTACCACGCTGGTTCGTTGGAACATTCAGCGAATCCAGACCAAAATTTGGAGGGGATGAGTATGGATCCTCCGGACCCAGCTGGATGGCTAAATGACGAAAGCATTGGTGCCGGCAGCTACAATGCTGGCGGGGACTATTATACAGCTAACCAATATGGTTCTGGTGCTGATCACTATGTCGCCCAAGATGATGGCGCTGCTACAGGCCCCTCCCAAGCAGGGCCAAGTCGGAAGGGAAAGGAGAGGGAGGAGAGAACTGAGAAGAGGACCCAGAGAGGCGATGATAGCAGCGACAAGAGACAGAAGGTGAAGACTCGTCGGATTCCCCATCTGACACGTGAGGACGAGTTCGAGTTTCGGGATGCAAAATGCTCACTTTCCTACTTCCTCAGCCCGAGCAAACGGAGCCTTGGCCACAGCTTCCAGAACCTCAGACGGGTTATTTTCCATCAGAAGGGCAACTCCCGCTGTATAACTATTTCTGGTCTTCAGTGGATTTCGCCAAAGTGGTTGAGATTAGGCCTTGCCGCCGTCGAGTCGAAGGTCTAGAACAAGTGATCGGACTCCTGCTCACGCAGTCAGATGGGACAAGGACATGCCTCGGCCAGGTCCGTCTCGACTGTCTTGAGTCATCTCTGGTTGCAGATCGGTCTCAAAAACTCTGCTTTGGCTTCGAGGTTGTTGATGAAATGCCTTATGTTAGCAGGGTTGAGGTGACTCCCAAGGCGTCGGGGCACGACAGCTCGATTCCCATATGGTTCGAAGTTTCTTGGGAAGAGACACTAGATTGGTGGTTCTCTGTCAAACAGTGTCAGGTTTTTCAAAATGGCCGCGCCAGTAAACCCATGAGACAGCGGATGAAAACCAGCGAGTTCTATGTGGGATGAATGGGCGAAAGCGAAACGGTCAGTCCGTGATAGATTTGGCGTCTCATACTATTGAGTCGGAATCAGACTGAGAGAATATACGAGCTGTTCTATTAGATTCGGTTCCAATAGTCAACCAGACGAAATGTGATGCTCTTCTTTCTCATCAAGGGGCCAACTATTGACCAACAGCATTCCAATTCCGGCGTCTCTAATACCCAAAGATCCATTGTTCAAAGCGCCGCTTTTCCTCTCGACTCAAAAGGCAAAAAAAGCACAAGAATTCCCGCTGTAATGAACAAGGCGCCACTTGTATAGACAGGGGCAGCAGTCTCCAAGTTTGCAAACATGGCGATGATGGGCTGTGGACTGTTAGTTAGCTCAAAACCCCAATGCAGAGTTTTAAACAAAAGGGAGTACTTACCGCCATGATGCCAAAGACTCTATTACAAGTCGCTGCTAAGGCATTGCCCGTCCCTCGTTGAGGAGTTGGGAACAGCTCTGGCGTGAACCCATATAAGACAGCGTACATGATGTTGCTGAAAAAGCTAAAAGCGCAGTTCCAACCAAGGAGAGACTCGCTATTCAGAGCAGTCGTTGAGCAGTACAGAAAAATACCGGTTAGAGCAGTGCTTAGCGACAGCGTGCCTTTCCTACCCATCCGAGGTAGCTCGATGAGCCATCCCCCCAGAAGTGCACCCGGAACTCCAAGGACTGCAATAATCAAGCTGTTCCTGTACGTGAGATAGGTGCTTCCATCTCCAAAGTCTGCGCCCCTAGTTGCCTGGATGTAGGGCAAAAAGGCATTGTAAAGAGGATACCCGAGGCCAATGAGAGCCCAGATAGCCATGATCAAACCTGTGCTGAGACCTAGCTTTTGCGTCGCAAACAGGGCGCGGACTTGACTCAAGTCGAACTTCTCGAGATTGCGCTTCAGGGCGGCAGCGGCATCGGTCTGGGCGATATATCCGTCAGGTTCGCAGGCTCTCAAGTCGTCCAAAGTCAGGGAGCTCGTCGTTCCGTTCCTCTGTGCGACTTTGTGCACCACCCTCACAGCTTCCTCGTCGCGACCCTTGCTCATGAGATACTTTGGGGACTCATAGATCTTGAAGCATGCGAATCGGATGACGAACATGAAGAGCGTCAAGCCACCGACAGTGATGACAAAGTATCGCCAGCCCATGTTCTTGCTGCGAGTGCACTCTTCGTCCTGTTGGCATGTGAGATTCCCCAGCAGCGGCCAGGCGATCAGCGTCGCGACGACCTGCGCGATGGCCCAGTCGACTGAAAGAATCGTGAGAAGATATTGATGCGAAGCCGGTAAAAACTCGAGGAAGATGGCCGAATCCACGGGGAGGTTACCGCCGACCCCGAAGGACCAAAACGCAGCAAAGATCCCGATGGCAGCGAAGTTCGGGGCACCAGCCGCAATGAGACCCCAGACAGCGGTGAGACCGAGTGTGAGATTGAAGGCCCATTTCCTCCCAAAGATGTCGGATCCGTAACCCCAGAACATGGCACCCCCGAGAAGTCCGATGTTCTGAGCCAGTGTGAGCAATGGCGGACGACTTGGTTGGAACTCGTTGGCCACGGGAGTGAAGATGAGAGAGGTGACGATGGGCCAGAGGTTGTCGCTTGCCCAGCCAAAACCGATGACTACGAATAGCTCCCACTGGTATTTCCCCATTCCAACATCTTGGATCTATTGTAGTAGTTTCAGTATGAGGAATGGGGTTTCGCCTTGGGCGTACGCTCGATGCGCGGACGGGATACACCTACGGCTCGATTGAGAACCCTCGCCTTTGCCTCGTAGACCGGATCAAGCGCGCCCTTTGGAATAATGGCTTCATCCTCCGACTCGGAATCAACATCTTCCCTTGGCTCCTCATTATTGTTGATCGAGTTTCGAGTCTTTCTGTCACCATCAGCTCCAGAATCCAGCTTGCCAAACGTCGACGGCATGCTGCTATGAGATGTGAAAGGCGAAAGTGTGAAGCACAATTACAGGAACCGTCTCAATCGAGTCTGATAGCACGAGACTGCTAGGTAAGGTAGGCTTGCTTGCTCTCAAGTGGATTCCCCCATGCATCATTGTCCCCTCCCCCACGGGAACTTCGAACCATAAGTACCAGGGTCTATTTGTAAAAGACGGACCATCAGACGTGGGTGAGCGAACGCTCGCGTCGGCGCGGGGTCTGATGGTGCAACTCCGCCCTGGCCGTGCTGGTGCCATGTTAAGACGGGGTGATTGGATTGTCCTATGTTGTGTGTGCCACACGGATCTGCAGTAGGGTTGAGAGAACGGGCAGCCCGGGGCGACCTGCTTCGTGCAGCCCAGTGCTTGGGAGTGCAAGAAGTGGAAGTGCATCCACGATTGCGTCACGGCTGGTTGTGGGTGTCATCGATCAGCTTGTGTGTGGCAGGGATACACGGGCATTTTGCAGCATCGTAAGTTCCACTCCCGCATATTGGGCTTAGAAATGGTCTGCTTTTCTTGGGGTTGCCGAGTGATACACCAAAGCAGAATGTGTAGGAAGCGTGGGAACTGCAAAGATGTCAGTCAATTTTGGCAGAGCCGGAGAAGGTCAGTGTTCTGTTTATACAATTCCATGACAAAAGCGCGGAATCACCTCATCTTATATTCTGTTTGTCCTTTTTACAGCTGACTGGTGCGTATCCTGAATGGCACAGGTATAGTCTCATGAGTCAACTTGAAGATTGTAGGTCATTCTCCTACCTCCCAGTTCAATACATTTTTGTGCTCGTTATTTACTATGCCCATATGCTATAATAGAACAACTCAGAGTATGAGTATGCTTGATCCTGGAACATTGATCATACGCACTAAACACCGACCTTTTGTAGGAGTTACTGAGCTGCCTATTTCAACAAAGCGTGGGGAAAAAACAGAAGCGATCTTTCAAAACCACTAACTCGATCTCGCCATTACAAAAACAATGGTTCAATTTACTCGAGTCATTCTGGTGGAAATAGTAAGCCCCCAACCTCCAAGTCTTACGTCTTCACGTGAAACTCGTTGCTCGGAACCGGTCCAGTCAGAGCCCAACAAACACCATCCTCAATTACCTTGTCCCACCTAGCAGAAGCAGAGAGCTTCTCTTCATACGAATGAAAGCCGTGCGGCAGGCCGATAAACAAATTGATGTCGGTAGGAACCCTAACTCTCGTTAACTAAGGACGGGTGACGCCCAAGGTCAACCTCACTCACCCAGCTTCAGTCAGCATTTTGGCGTAAAGCAGCGCTTCATCCCTCAACGGATCCAGTCCTACTATTCCGAGCACCGTCGGGGGAAGTCCCTTGACCTGTGCTGGTGTTGCATTCCCGGGGTTCAGCTTTGTGTCCTTCGGGTCCGGATCCTTGACCTTCAACATGCTTGTATAGTACCGAAGTTCCTCGACAGACAACATGGGCGCTCTCTCGTTTTGCTTGTACGACGAGACGGAATGGTGCTTCATCTTCTTCAACTGGGGTGCGTAACAGTCGACATGGGCCAGGCATGGGATCATCAGCACCTGTCCCGCCAGAGGAGGCCGATTGTTGGTGTCCCTATTGAGGTGCCTCTCGAGAGTCAGCGACGAAGCGACCCAAGCCCCGGCAGAAATGCCTCCCAATAGGACCTTTTTCGGATCACCATAGAGCTTGTCCATGTTGTCGTGCGCCCACTCAAACGCATCCTCAGCGTCGTTCCACGGAGTTGGATACGTGAATTCGGGCGTGTGTCTATAGTTGACATTGAGCACCACGACTTGAGACCCGCAAGCGATCCGAGAGCAGATGGCGTCCTCCGAGTCCAACGTTCCAAACATGAAGCCGCCGCCTTGGAGGTGGATGTACACGGGAAGGATTTTATCGTGGACGACACAAGCAGGTCGGTAGCTGCGAGCCTCGACGAGACTCCCGTCCCTAGTAGGGATGGCATAATCACGGGTGCGGACTTGATGTGCCAGGTATCTCATCCCCTTTGCAGATATAGCTTCTCGTTCTGAGTTTGCTATCCTCTTCAGCTCCGAGAGCGGCATTTCCAGCCCCGCCGATTGCGACAAGGTCGGCTCCAAGGCGAGCCATTCCTCGCTCACGCCGCCGTAGCAGGAGAAGTCGCACATTGGAAAGGCCTTTGGGGTTGAAGTAGTCAAGGAGAAATGACTGCGTCAGTCCAAGTCTGTCAAGTAAAGGCACGATGGTCTTGATGCCTCTGAACCGACAACAATGGATCTCTCCACCCACTTCAGGACGGGTGTGGCCGAGAGGTGGGGAATGAGTCCGGCGAATGTTCCGTCGAAGGGGATTCCAGTCGTGTTACAGACGAATGCTTGAGACCGGCTTCGGAAGTTGAAACATAGGTTCTCTTTAGCTTGACTTGATGAACGAAAAGAGCTAAATGGGAAGGGAGGGACACTTGATATCACAGAATCGTCGGGTAGCTCGAGGATTGAGGAGGCCGAAAGGGCTCGGTTAATCGCGGTGGAATTGTCAAGTGTTTAGCTTCCAATGCCGGTATCGCCGGTAAAAGAGAGGGGTTGAAGAGGGTAAACCGACGAGGCTTATCGACCGAGGGCCAGTCTCTGAGTTCTAGACTCTGTATGGAGGATTCTGTCGATCAATCATGTCGCAATGGCCCGCTCCCATTGTGCTTGAGGCGACTCCCAATATCAGCACGACATACCTACCTACTTGAGACAACACAGCAGAGATCAGATGGAATGAATCTAAACAACCCAGAGAGTCCATGGCCTTTCCAGGCGCGTTATACTTCTAGATCGCCATCAATGTGAAGAGAGCAACACTTCGCGGCTCAACAATGATGACATGGGTGTTTATGCAAAGCGGCACTTCATCAAGGATGCCTATGAACTCAACGTATGTACCCCGGCTCTACTCCGTCCCCCGGGTAATAGATTGTGGTTCCGCTTTGAAAGACATAAGACGCATGATTATCTCAATCAGGTAGACCTCAAGGTTCTCATTCAACACCGACTCCCCC